>JAKJJM010060158.1:0-10804 GCA_021901965.1 Pipa carvalhoi | reverse complement strand
AGATAGATAGATAGATAGATAGATAGATAGATAGATACAGATAGATAGATAGATAGATAGATAGATAGATAGATAGATAGATAGACATCTCAGATGAATTGGCCTCAGTGAATGATCAGACATGTAACATATATATATAAAGAGGTGTTTGATAAAACTGATGAAATGTATTACATGTGGAGCACTGTACCACTTAGTTTGTACTTTGCAGAGCTTCCCACTTTATTCCATGGGTCAGCAAAACTGAATGTCTTCCTTACTGTGCATTTCTCCTCTTTATTCTTCAGTCTTTTAGAAATGAAAGCAATCGACCCAAGTACAGTGCTGAATCTTAACACGGCTTAGAAAGTGGCCATTTTTTTTCATTGAAAAATACGCTGAAATAATTTAAATTGACAGTGCCTTTTAATCAAGTAAACACATTTTAACTAGTTTTTCCCCAAATCCTTCTATTCATGCCATCTATAGAAATTAGCCTTCACTCTTCCTTCACTTACACATGGATACACACACTTGCATGGACACAAGAAAAATTTCTTTTCTCCTGTCAGCATTCCTAACCAACAATAGTTAGATTAGTGGAAATGAGGGCCTCCGCAGAGAAAGGACATTCAGCCACAGAAGGCTCCCTGCAGGAACAGCTGGTAGGGGTTAATGGCTGCTGAACCTCACAGCCAGGGCCTTTTCTCTATTGTGTGTTCAACTCCTGGGAAGGAGGGAGACTTGTGACAGCCTCTGGGGTGCATAGGATCAGAGGTATAGAACCAGGTCACAGAAGTGTTGATCAAGGATATAGCTACCTAAAATGGGATGGGGGGAGTAGTGGAAAAGAAAAAGGCATGTATATTGCTGTGTTACAGGCATTCCTCCTTACTCATACAGCACTTTTTGTGATTCTGGAGAAGACTCTACAGTAGTCATCATTTGGGCCAATAGCATTTTAATTTGCGTTCCAGCTTTGAGAGAACAATCAGTGCTGAGATGTTAAATGAATTATTCACACACCGTAAAATGAACACAATTCAAGTACCAGTGCTGGAAAGTCAGCCCAGCACATGCTGTATAGCTAATGGTTTTAGTCAAAATTCGACGGCGGGAATGTGCGAGTCAACCTTTTTTTATTGGTCACACAGGGTCATATCTTCCTATTGGATCTTCAAATAATAAAAGGTTGCACTGAGATTCAAAAGGGTTTTGTTTGTTACGATGCTTTTGCATTTGTTCTTGCTTTCCCGGACCATGGAACAGACTCGTGGAACAGAAAGAAATAGGTTGTTTTGAAGACAAAGGGAATTATTTCCTGTCTTCTATTTTAATATCAAAAGAGTGACTTTGCAGTTGGAGTATCTCCTGAGGCACTAATCAATTTAGCTGACCTTTCTTTTCACAGCCTCTAAAATTCTTTTTGTTTTCTATTATTTGTTTAATTAGGGCAGAAAAAAAAAAACACCTTCCCAAATTGACTGTATAAACAATAAGGTGAGGAGGCCCTCAGAAACACATACGTATTTGTATATTAAAAGCCTACAAGCCGAATAGCTCTGGCATCACTCCTACATGGCAGAGCACAGCCCGGTGAATGGGTTAAGCTTTTTGACTTTTCAGTTAGAGTAAAATTATGACAGGAAGAAAATTGTGCCATTTTAGCATGAAAATGCTTGTACAAATACTGTCGTTCCTTCCTTCTTGCTTTCTTTATAATGCTTCAGCGATAGCTAAGATGACAGACATTTGACAGGTATCTGTAAGCATACAACCCAGGCAGCTCATTAAAGTTTTTATTTCTATGCATCAGCTTTCACAAAGGCAAAAACCCATTAGCATTGACTATTTTGCAGATTAGAAGAATTAAGGGCTTCAAATGTTGGCTTATACCAAGCAATGTCATTTAGCGGAGTGATGTTTGCTTTATTATTTTTTCCCCCCTTCTCTCCCAATGAAACCAGCCTGACATGACTTTAGCTCAACATAGGGCGTAATGTGCAGACCAAAAGACTGGCTCATCGATGAAAAGAAACACATTTCCTTTTATACATGACTGGAATGGCAAAGAGGAGAGACTATACATGTACTCCTTAGGCTCATTAGAGTACTGATTATAATAGTTCTCCGATGTAATCTTTAATCGACTTTGACACTAGATTTGCCCCGTTACAAATCCTGTCATGCAAATTAAGTCATTTTGTTGTTTGATATGGAAAGATCTGCTATGAAATGAAAGATTAGTTCGCAGATGAGGCATCAGAGACTGCTGCCCCTTGTGCACCATGCAACTGATTACAAGGATGAGATCATCCATTTTTACACTGCTGTTAACATTTTTGAAAGAGCATTAACCAACTCGTTTCTGGAGATGTCTACCACCTCATTATGGACTGAACAACGCTAGGACCTCTAGGCACGAGGCAAGTTAATTAAAACTGTTGCATTTTAATGAAAAATACAACATGAGTGCATTTTGTAAATACATTTTTTAAGAATCCAATGCCATTTTACATGACCACGAAAATGTCTACACTTAGTACATGGCAAAGTGAAGTTGATGAAACAAGAACAGAAATTAAATGGAAGAAAAAACAAAAAGAAACAAATGACTAGTGCCTAAATCACTTCAGAGTGAGGCTTGAGTCAGCAGCGCCATTTGTGAATTTCTCAACCATAGTTTTACTTCACAAGGGCAACCATTTACAATGCACAAAAACAAGTCAAGTCAGATACTCAATATAATGTACTTGGTCATTTTGATCTTGTTCCACGTAGCAAGTGAAAGTGAATATAAACCCACTGATGAAACTGAAAGATCATGTCAAGCAACAATACCCAGTGGTCCAGGAAGTCAAAATTATCATTTAAATCTGTTGAATTCCATTTTCTCCATTGCTCCAATTTCTAAATGCAGAGATTTACTAGGTGTCATCTACTAAAGTGCTGTAAAATACAGAGGCCATCACTTTTACCCAGTAGTTCCAGCATCTGCAGCCCCGTGTGGTATTCTATAGCACACCACTTGACAATACAGCATGGCAGGAGAGGTAAGGCATCCAGGCCATGTTATGGGTGGATCTGCTAGAGGCATTAGGCTAATAAACTAGATATAAGTGGTTTGGATTTCTATTAATTTGAGAAAATCCTGAAATCATGATACGGGGCAGGTTTGAATTTCATTGGATTAAGCCATAATAGATACAAACTGACTCAAACCTGACATGACCATATACAAATTTTGTATTAAGGCTTTGGAGTTTTTGCTATGAAGCTTGCTGAATTTTGAAACCTGGAATTTGAATTACATTTGAAAAGCCTGCCCTGCATCCAAACTTGACTCTGTTTCAAATAGCCAGGGAAAGCTTATACAGAACTGAGCCCTGTAATGTAAATAACTGGGCAGGCACAAGACTACATATTGATGACAGACTATTGGATAATGGCTTCTCCCTCACTCGAACTACCGTCCCCAGCAAGTCATTCCCTCAGCAGCAGTCACACAGAAGTGCTCATTTACAGACAAGCTACTTGGTGCATTGTGGGCTTCCAGGAGAAACATGATGTTGAGAATTTGTTAGAGAAATTAAGGAGTGTCATAGCACAATGGCTAAGCCCCGTTAAACTCTCTCCTGGCTTTGCGATATTGGATGGGAGTGTCAGTATTACGTGTGCCTTCAGCATTATTACATTACATCACGTACCCTGCTTTACACACACTTTGGGAATATTTATAAAAGTCCAAAAATTTTACTACTTAAATCTGGAGAAAGTGTTTATTTTATTATGTTAGTATCGTCTATTTAAAAAGGTTTTATCACCATATCCATGGTGGTGTGATCCCATCTGTATCATAAACCTGGAACACATTACTCAGAACTTATGAGCATTGCCCCTAATCTCAATGATTCTTCAGATTGCCTATTATATATAGATTTTTTCTAGACTCTTCTGTTGAGACTTCACCACCAGTGTGCAGAATTCACTACTCTCTCACAGTATGGAGGCATATGGCTTTAGGTTTACCAGGCAGGACACTAGGCATTTTCTCTACAAGGCTGTGTTTATTGCACAATAAATTAAACAGTCTATTTCTTTGGCAAAACAGAACAGTAAATAGAACTGTATAGCAGATACATTACATTGAATTAAAATTACCTGCGATGTCTCTCCAGAGTTTAACGCAATCACTCTTAGTAACTACTTTACCCTCAGGTCTCACACTTTCAGTCAAAGTTTGATTCAGCAGTTCAGTGTCTCACACACTGTGCCTTTAACTTGCAGGCTCAGACATAGACCTGCCATTCCTTTAGAAAATCTATATCCTCTGACTTTCTCAGGCAATTCACTCTTTATTGCAGCCATATTAGCAGCAACATTATAACAGTACTTTACCAGATTTCTCTCAGCAGTAGTCTTTGCTCCCCGGGGGAGGGCAAGGGGCACCAAACACTCACCTTGATCAAAAACTTAAATACATAGACTTCCCTGAAGAGCAGAACATTTCAAAACCATATTACTCACATTACTCCTAAAAGATATGTAAAATAAAATCCATGCAAATGTAGCATCTGTTACATTTTAAAGTGAATCCTTGCATATCCTTTAGTACATAAGCCTATGGTGTTTTACAATAAGCAGTTCCTATATTGCTTGTATAGCTGTGGAAATAGATTTGTGCTCCAGATCTTTTAGGAAGCTACCATGACACTCAGGATCTGCTCCTCCAGACTGTAGTTACAGGGAGACCTGTAATTACAACATACTACTGATCCTTAAAGATAAAACAATGGGGGTAAAAACACAAAAGGAATGGACCCCTCAGAAAATGTTCCCTACTGTATGTAAAGGATTATGCATGCCTAAATATTTATTTTTCAGCTTATTTCCTGCGTCCTCTAAACTAATAATGAAATTAAATATATTGCGTTCCATAGATTATTGCATTAAATGCATTACAGAAACTACCCTTACCCATAACTAGAGAAGATTCCTGTACTAATGGCAATGTAATGCTTGTGTTCTATATTGACCCCCGCACTCGACAACATGTGTTGTTAACAAGGACAAAGGTGAAAAGGCCGTGTTTAACAGATATCTGAAATGTCCTTTTGGTGCGTTATACCAAACCAAAGACACAATACTGTAATTACTGCTGATTTTAATTGTGTGGGAAAATCAATAAAATGAATTACATGTAATAAGATGACTCTACTAATCATTCAATAAGGAAAAAAGGCTGCTATCAATTTACTTCATAATAATGAACAGAAGAGTTATTTATTTCAGAAAGCTTTGCAGCTGACATCAGCATCTTAAATGAACATGGATTCGCCACATTGCATAGTTTGCTGAATACCTGAATATGGGGAAGTGGCAAGCGAATGCAAATGTATACCTTTACGCAACTGTTCAGACTTAATTAAGCCCCCATGAGCTAAATAGAGAAAAATCAGGACTCGGGTTAATGTTTAAGTATAGCAATTAATTTTTTCAGCACCTAGGGGAATGGTTCAGAGTGTTCCAGAATTTGTATGGATATTTCAATCTATGAAATCATTTTACAAATATTGCTGTGAAATAAAGTCTGCAGAAACATTTCACAAAGAGACCAATACAAAGTGTCTGCCTTTAGGTACAAAGCTGATTATCCAGCAGCGATTCAGTTAAAAACCACGCCCAGTCCCAAAGTCAAGTGACCAGTGTTAACTGATTTCAATTACTGAGTAATCCAAGCCTGTGTTCTGCTCCCTCCTTCCAGTAGTGTGACACTATGAATGCAGGTATTTCCTGCCAGCACTGTGTGAGCCTTTTCTGTGGAAACAGGAAATCAACAAGCTTGTCTCTAACCAGCAGTCTAAATTCTTTTAATAGTTTGAATGAAATTCATTCGCAAATCCGCTGTTTGATTGGTTCGTAACCAGCCATAATTCAGTTGCAAAATTGTGTTCTGATAAAGATTTTGGCAGTAGCTGTGGCATATTGCACCAGATTTATTATAAATAGCAATACTGAAGCAAAGCAATTTCATCTTTACCCGGATCTGCAGAAAGGAGACAATGACACCATTACTATCTTTTTAAATACTGTTGACTAAATACTGGCAATATTGAATTAATTGTCATAAGAAAGGACAATGACACCAAGTTTTCTGGTCACTGCTATTATTGATGTAGAAGCAGAAATTGTAACAATTATTTTTACATTCATTTCAATGTCAGACAATTCCTAGCTCACACTGGCATTTGGCCCCACATTTTTTCTAAGACTTTTGAGTAAAATGTCACCAGAGCAACAATGGAAACCCTGCCTTAAGCCTTCCAGTTAACCACCTGTGGTAAAGTTAAATCCACATATTCATGCTGGTATGCGAGACTTGCCCAGCAAAGGATGCAAAGTGGTGCTTAAATGTGTAGCTGGTGTTATTTGCCAGACTGTGCTTGAATTCGCCAGTATGCTGAATTTGCAATGGTTCTGGAATATCTAACAGCTGTGAATTTACACATCTACAAGACAATTCACACTTTGAAAAAATTGTTCCTAAGAGCCCACAGAGGTGCCCTCATGGTGGCCTCAACTAAGACTGAACACTGCCCATTTTTTGCACTACATCACTAGGAACTAGAGTGGACTACCACTTGAAAGAACTGCATCACTCAAAAGGAAGTGGAAGCACCGATTAAGATGGCCATAACTGGGAAAGATACTCTTTATGTATGTGTTACAATGAGAGGAAAAGAGGATGAGAGAAATGCTAAAAAAAATATATTGCGGTAGCAGCCAAAGACCTAAAATAAAATGTAACATTAAAAAGTCATGTTGCAGCTCATTGGTCATTGGACAATCGAACTAACAATAGTGTTACTTTTGTATAAATGCTGAGTGAAGCATTCTGGTATAAGTATTGTTTCTAGAATTTTTACTTGTATACACTGGTGCCAATTGCAATGCTGTTTGCTCTGATAAGGAATAATTTAATGTTTTAGTAGATTTCAATACAGTGCCTCATAGGGACCAAATTAAGAAGAAAAGTGAAGTGTAGAATATTTTTGTGAATTAGCAAGTCAAAACTTTTGAAGAAAGCATTACTTTTTCCCTTAGGAAAATCTGGTAGTGAAGCAGTATATGTGCCCTGTACCACCCATGGTACTAATAGCACTCTGCTTTCCAATAACCCTAATAGTATTAAATGCACTCTGCTTTGAATGTAAAGAAAACAGTGCCAGACTTTGGGGCTACTTTGCTTTAAGATTCCACTTAATTTATTCAAATGATGTATTGCTAACTTATGATGATCATCTACACATACAGGTGTCTCTGTTCTACATACACTCTATCTATCATCACCAATCTTATAGCTCTTTTCTTTTAATAAAAAGTAAGAAGTGTCTCAGTTACTAAATGCTTTTTAAACAGCCAAGTAGCCTTCATGACTCCATTCTGTCTCCACCTTCCCCGACCTTATTACTCTAGTCTCAGTAATATCTTTCAGTTTCTACTTTTTATGGCAAAATTCCTTTTCTTTCCACATCAAATAAAAAACTGGGTTCAGCAGGTATCTTTAAATCTTCTTTTTTCTCAACCAGCTGTCTGTCTAATACCATTCAAGTCTGTGTGCCTTAGCACTATACAATATATTAAAGTGTGCTGTTCATTGGGTTGAAACAGAAATCAAAACAGAGCAGATTTTTAAAGTAGATCTAATAAAATAATGACTGCAAAATGTCTTGTCCTCTACTAGATGACTTGTAGCTAACCCTATCCCTTTTAATTGAGATAGACGGTGTGGCCTCTTTACCCTACTTGTTTTTGAGTATGCAAAGGGAAGTCTATTTCCAGCCTCCCCCTTCCATTCCAAGATAATACACATATGTCTGACCCAACCCTCCATACCACCCACCAATTTATGAGTAAGAGCACAAAATAGTAGGTTCTCTTTCATTGAATGACCGGAAAAGGCAGCAATATTGAGCCCTAAGGTCAACCTGTGAAGATTAGTTCAAGTGTTCCATATAGGAATTCCATATAGGAAACTAGGCAGTATCTATGCAAGGTGGGTGTATAGTGAACAAGAAAAAAAAAACAATTAGGGGGTCATTCTGTAAAGTGAGAATTCGACTGTAGAATTCGCAGACAGCGGATTCCCATTATAAAGTCACGACTGTGACAATTTTTTTAATGTTCCAGCTTTGACGTTTCCTTTGTAAAGTCATGACTGTGACAAAATTCTTATTATAGTCGCGACTGCGACAGTAGCAGTCTATTGCGACTGTTTTTAGCTGGCGAATTCGGACCTTTACATTACAATTCAGACTTTACAGAATAACCCCCTTAGTTCTCTCTGCAACAGAAAAAAACATAATAACTTGAGGTTTACATTATTACTTCAACATATCTATCTACAGCATTCCCTTTCCCTTGGGGTTCCTGTTAAAGATACATTTTGTTCCTTCCAAAAACAGCAATTTTTAGACTAAACAAAGCTTCTGGTCGCAATAAAATATATTTTTTAATATTCTTGTTTGATAAAACAAATGAAAAAGAACTGAAGTTTGATGTCCTATTTTCTGAATTGTTTGCTGTATAAATATAAATTCCACTTCTGGCACAGAAATAGAATCAAACAAAGCTCCACTGTATCCGGTAGAAACCCACAGTGAATTTCACAGTTGCGTATGGCTAATTTGACCTACACGCTGTGACCATCACTATAGGGGTGCATCTGAGACAAAGATGCTTTTATCACCTTGTTCAGTACTAATGAAGGGCAGTTATGCTATTTTCCAGCTACTTATCATAGTAACATGAAAATGTTTTATGTTTGGGTTGGTATGAAAAATCAACCTGTGTTTCTTTCACTTCAATAAACCTGCAAAGAAACAAGTAAAGAAATGCCATCCGCCTTACTAGATATTATATGTAATTTATCTGCCTTTCCAACACTGAAAAAATATTTAATGTAACTAGGGAATTTAGTTGCTTTTATAAGCTTGTGTTAAAACTCACTCTGGAAATAAGATTGGTTGATAATTAAATAGTTTCCACCTCTGACTCCAGGACTATCTGTGTACCTTCAGCAATAAGTGTCTTTGACCAGTAAAGGCTAAAAACCCAAGGAAATTTAATTGCTTCATTTAAAAGAAAATTGCAATTATATATTTCTTTAAAATAAATTTTTTAATATATTTATAGCATTGTTTTCTAGCTTATTTTATTTATTGCTCACTACAATTAGCAATGGAGCAATTAAATCACTTAGTAAAGCTAAGGCCTGGTTCACACACGCGTGTTTTCCTATGCGGTGCATGCTGTGCTTAAAAAAAACGCACATCACAAGCGAGCGCGACTGTGCCGGAATAGTTCATATCTCGTATTTCCCAACCATACATATGCAACACGAGAAATGCAGCCACATAGAAGAAGCCACAAACACCGAAGGAGTGTTCACACTGCGTTGGGTAAGTACAATAGGAAAGTGCCTCCTGTATATACGCTGGCCTGAATTTGCCAGCATATTTTCGGGAGGCACTTTCCTAAAATACACTAGCACAATTACGCCTAGTGTGAACTGGGCCTAACACACAATCGGCAAAATTAATTCAAAGCAATGAGTATTTTTGCAAAAAGTTACTGTTTCCAGTCAGAGTCTTGTCACCCAGAAAACTCATTGTAAACCCCGAAATGTAAATATTCCAGCATACACCATTTATTAAAGAATGTTGTTGCTAAGGCTGCTGATTATAATGGTAGCTCTGGAACCACTGATCACTATGAAATGTATCTGGGATTCTGGGTACTGAACAATACATCTGATGAGTGAGGGCCACCATGATTTCTGATGGTAACATTGAAGCCTGTTAAACTGAGAAGAAACGCCGATTCACTTGAAGAAAAAGTTGCTGCATCCTACAATTTGTGTGGAAGAAGCGTAGCTCATTGACATGCAAAATTTTGCATTTAATTTGCCCTGCTTCTCACACTTGAATGCCAAAAGGTCATTCACTTTAGCGGGCAGGCCAGTTTAATGTTTGACAGCACAATTTATAGCTCCTCTGGCAGCTGATCAGCACTGGAGGTATTATTTTAAATGAAATTCACTGTGTTGTAAAAGAATACAGGTTCCCATGTGTGTATATGGAGTACAAGCTGGGGATGTTGTATAACTACAGTATATATGTAGTCTTCAGTGAGGTAGGGCCAAATAAATCATGTTCCTTACAGTAGCGCCCAAGGGCAAATGCATGCCGGCATATCCTCAGGACATGCTTTTCTATTATACTTACCCAACGCTGTGTGAATGCACCTTCCGCATTCCCGGCTCCTCCTATCTCATCGCATTGTTTACGTTGCGTCCCTACACTCACTAAAAACGTGAGAGGAAGCTTCCCGACAGTGTTCCGGCATGTGATCACGCCAGTGTGACTGGATCAGGTAAGTACAATACGGATGTGTGTGGTTATACTTGCTGAATCTTTTCGATTGAAATTTACTAAAGTCGAAAATGATATTTTTGACCCTTTCGCCCATTTTTGGCCATTTTTTTGCCCCAAAAATCAGATGTAAAATGGGGGGATGAAAAGGTCATAAACAATATTTTCAACTTTTTCACCTGTTTTTGGCAATTTTTCACCTGAAAATCAGCTGGACGAAAAATGGGGGTATAGAGAGTTCTATACTCCCTTTATCAGGTCAAAAGCAATACTGAATTCAGGACAGACTGGACTTGACCATTAGTCCAATAAAAAAGGTATCACCAAGTATCGCAATACTCAGCTTTATATATATATATATATATATATATATATATATATATATATATATA
>JAKJJM010060154.1:0-13563 GCA_021901965.1 Pipa carvalhoi | reverse complement strand
ACAATCGTAAGGTCTATGAGGAGGCAAGGTATCAGCCCCCTTTTTGCAGAATACATCCTGGAATTCATGATACTCAGGAGGTAAAGTGGACAGTTGTTCAGGGGACAAAGAGATTTCCACCAGAGGAATTGAGGAACTTTAGAAAAACATTTATTTACACAATCAGAAGACCATTTTATGACTTGGTTTTGTCGCCAATCTAAAACTGGGTTATGTAACCTGAGCCAAGGTAAGCCCAGAATAATAGGGGTAGATGGAATTTGAATCAGCAGGAAGGACAGAGACTCAGAATGGTATTTATTCAGGACCAGTTTCAACGGCAGGGTGAATTCTGAAACTAGACCTTCAGATAATGGTCTCCCATCTAAAGCTAAGGCTCGTATAGGGCAACCAAGGTACATGATAGGGAAACAATTTGCCTTGGCAAATGAGATGTCCATAAAGTTTCCAGCGGACCCGGAGTCAATAAAAGCCCAAGAATCTATGGAGTAGGAAGAGATGAAACACCATCAGAAGTCGTCAGTGGGAATCTAGACTGATATCGAGAAGAAATGGACTCCATGGCCTGGAACATCTTATCCTGGAATGTTTCGAAAGCTTCCAAACGTCTGGTTAAAATTTTCACAGACTGATCAAAAGTAGGGGCCACTGCAGCCTCAGTTTGCTCCATGGCCCGATTATATTGTCAGGATTGGTGAGGGTGGAGATGAGTACCCAGGTCACGACCCCCGGGATAGCCGTCCGCTGGTGGGTTAAGGAGGGCAGCAGACAGAACTTAAAACTATCTTTAATAGAGAGCAATCAGACCGGAACAGACTAGAAGTACTGTGACTTTAAACAAGAGTCCATGATAGACAGGTACTGACAGGCCGGCAGGTAGGTACCGTGACAGGAAGGCAAGGTACTGAGACAGGCAGGCAAGGTACTGTGACAAACTGAGAGCTCAAAGACTAGAGAAATATTTCTATAATCGGGCACTGACAGGGAGCAGGTTCTGCCTTATATAGACTAAGTAACGGGCGCGCTCCTGCGCCTAAGCGCATTAGGCGCGTGCCCCCGTAGCGTGACCGCACGTGCACGTGACGTAAGAGCGTCGCGGTCACGTGATAACCCGGAAGAGGCGGCAGGCGCGCATACACGAAGGGAACGCACGCGGGTAAGTAGCTCTCCTTACAACAAGTAACATTTCATAATAACCAATTAGCAGTTTACAGCTTCCAAAAAACTTGTGGAAACATACTACAATTTCCAGCATCAGCTGTGAGACTTAGCAGTAGTTTAGTTGTTCCTTTCTACAGGCTGATTCTCCATGTCTCTGGCTAGCACTCCCATGAGTATGGGAGTTCCACTGATGAAGGAAGGGAAACTGTGCAAATGTTGCCGTATTTTACATTTTTTTAATTAAACATTAAAAACATTGTGAGTTGGAGGTGCAGCCTAGATAGAATCAAGTCGTTAACACAGTTGGCAAATATTATAGAACAAAGCTGTGGTATAAAATGTTTCATTCTTTTTAAATCTAGCTAGTTCTATTTCTACTAGTTATTTAAAGCAAATTTGGAGAAGTGCTAATCTTGTCCACTCTAAGTACTAGTCTTAGTTTAACTATAAGTCATGGCCTCGTGTTCTTATTGTTGCCTTGCAGTTTTACTAGGGTATTAAGTTACATTTTTGCATATTATAAGCTACTTGGGCAATTTTTATTATTATTTGTTTCTGTTTAATGAAAATTTCAGTTTGGAAATCCTCAGGTGATGCACATTCTCTACTCTTGTGAGTCCTTAAAAGGAAAAGGGGATATTTCCTAAAGTCAAATAAATAAGTTTATTGGGTTTTTCCTGATTTATTTTGCCCAAATTTTGCTTTTTGACTTTTCAACTAGGTATAAATATAATTTGACCACATTTTAATTCTTGTTCCACAATTAAATTAAATTAGCAAATGAATCACTTGTTTATCCTCTCATGTCATTGCATACAGTATTTACACCCTTCTTTTTAGTACTTATTCCCATTCTTTTTACCTCTCTATCCATTCTATCTTGTCCCTATTTTTTATTTTCAACCCCCTTTTAATGCATCTAAATTAATTTTTGGTTTCTTCTCAATATTGCCAGCTTCCATTCTCATTTTGCTTTTTATGTAAAGATGCAAATTTATAGAATGTGTGTGAAGAAGGAAGTTAGGGGGTAATCAGGAAGGTAAGCAGGAAGAAAGAGGGAGTTTAAAAAAACACAGCCATTGACAGAACTGTCTATACTACAGTGTACTCTATCATCTACAGTTACAATCTTTCAAAAATAAACACATTCTGTAAATGGACTTCATCATCCCATATATTTTATTATTTAGTTCAAGGACATACTAGGACTCTGCTAGTGTTTGTAAATTATTTTGTAAACACAATCAGGTTATTCTTAAAAGATTTTTTTTATATATGTTTGTCCATGCTTGCATTTTCCAGTAAATACTAGTTAATGTTATACACTGTATGTATCGTTGCACTTGTGCTGGTTTATATATACAAGTAAACCCATGATATCTTATTGAAGAAAAAAGAATGCAATTACATTAAATCAGAAATGACATTTTTGTGTCAAGCATATGGAATTTCATGATATTATGATATTGGTTTCTTCAATTCATAAAAATCCAATAAAAAGGACATTTTAGCTTTCACTCAGTTTTAAAATATAGCAATAAAATTATCTCTGCTCGCTATACCTGTTACTTAGCTCAACAAGAATTTTTACTCCTCCACCATAAAGTTATGTCACAGCTGTCTGTAAGATACTCTGGACTGAATATTCATTTAGATTGCAAATCTTCCTATCATAATGTTAAACTCTCCCTCATGACTCCTGGACAACATATTCATCTGATAACCAGAAACACCTGGATACAAGGAATTTCCTTCTAGAATTCTGCCTTCATTTCCTCCAACAGTAAAAACCTAATGCTTGCAAAGGTGAAAGAAAACAGCAGTTAATCATATAAATCACCACTGCTGCCACCATTACATTGATAGTGTTCTCTAAATTAAATTTTAATTCCCACCTGATGGTTCGCTATGAATTACTTTTATATGAAGCATTTATTTCATACACCTTTGTATTTTGGATGATTTGTAACAGGTCTATTAACACTATTTTGAGACTTTAAACCAGCACAGAGAACAAGAATATATAATGTACACTATCTTGATAAAATGTTCTACCATGGAGAATTAGCTCAGCATCCAATGTGTTTATTAAATAGATCACCTTGTGTTAATATTAAAAAAGTAAAAAATAGATAGCTATCCCCAGGGAAAATTGCATTTCTGAAATAACCATTACATCTGTTAAGTGAAAATGCCATTTCATTACATTTCCAACTTTGTTATAAGATTGTTAAACATTTTGAAAGCTTTGTACAGAACCGGGTTGATAACTAAAAAAAGAAAACCTTTTCACCTGCGTTATTGGGATTTTCCATCAAATAAAAAAAAAATTACACAATGCTTATTGGAATTAGCACATTGTTTAACATTTTATAATTTAATACATTTAGATTACCACATGTAATTGTCAAATACCAAAAGCTAACATTTATCCAGAGGTTATATTCAGGAAAGCTTATAAAGTTATACACAGTAACTAGATCTCATAAATGTTTGAAAAAGGTAATCTGACATGGGAAAAAGGTAACTTGGAAAGCAATATAAAACATCTACATCAAAAGTATCATTGTAAAACAAGAATTCAGTTTGAAATGATAATAGACATAATAAAGCAGGATTTAAACTATCCAATCGTATTACTTTTCTTTGATGCTAAAGGTTCACATCTGCTTATCAACAAGTCTGAAAGCTCCTAATATTTTGAAAAGAAACAAAACTAAATTATACAAAAAAAAGGAAAATATTACATTTCTATTTAAATTATCACCTTGATGATTTATTAAAAATAGTTGTCAGAAAAATAAGGGCTCGATGAAACTAGTGACTATGCAGGTGTAATGACCTGCTTCTGCTTCCATATCTTCATTGATAACCAATAAAGAAGAATTTTCCAATCAGAATACTTCTTGTCTATCTCCAGATCTGTATTAAAACTTCAATAATTCAAAGCATGGCACCAAGTCCCCCAGTACCTGGTCTCTGCAAGTAGCGATGTATGACAACTTGCAGTTTATCCAACTGCAACTCAAAGTCGGCGATCATGCGTTTATATATGTGTATATATATATATATATATATATTGCAATACTTGGTGATACCATTTTTATTGGACTAACAGTTTAGATAGACAAGCTTTTAAGAGGTCTGTCTTCCCTTTCTCAAGCAATACTGAAATTTAGAAATTAGAAGTGAGTTACAAAGCCATAAAAACAGGCAAAAAGACATTATACTAAAATAAACCAGCAGTTTGTTTATTTTAGTATAATGTATTTTTGCCTGATTTTATGGCTTAGTAACATTTCTAATTTCTAAATTTTAGTATTGCTTGAGAAAGGGAGGACAGACCTCTTGAAAGCTTGTCTATCTAAACTGATTGTTAGTCCAATAAAAAAGGTATCACCAAGTATTACAATACTCATTTTTTTTACATTTGTGGACTAACACGACCAATTTATCCTACTTTTTATATATGTTATATATCTTACAAGAAACACATTTTAAACAGTAAGTGACCGGTGATTGATGCTTGTGCTGTCTCACTCGATATAATTATATGCTATATATCCTATTTTGTGGTTGGAAGAAACACCAAACAACTGGGCAATTCAAGCACCATGTATGTTTTTATTCAGATCACAAAAAAATATGCTTCAACTACAGAACTTCATGAGCACAAACCTGGCTCAGAAAATATACATCATCATTGGAATATACAAAACACAGGAGGCAATTCTCACAACAATTGATATTGATGTAGCTGTATGGCCACTCTTTGCAAAATATATTTAAATCAGCTATTTTATGGTGAAAAACCCTGACATTTTACAGCAACCCACCCTGAGGACAAATTTGAAAATACATTTTGCCATTTTAGATTATAACATGGCCGCTGGGTTTTATAGCATTTAACTATTTCTATTACAGGCCTGTTTTTTTCACAACTGGCCCATGTGAACAAAGGCCAGGCATTGTAAGAAGGTCTATATAAATGGCCTCAATGAAACATTTAGCAAATACACTAAGGGGGATATTTACTAAAGTCATTTGATCTGTATTGCCATTTTTCACTAGTTTTTGCTGGTTTTCTTTCCACCGCATTTCAGTTTTCCCCTAATTTATGTAAAGCCAAATAAAATCTATCAATGTCGATAAATGTTAATGCATTAATACTGCTACACTTCACATCACTGTCAACAGAGCCCTTTTTGATCGATATCAATTATTTTTCTGCCAAGGACTTAGAAAAATTTTAGTGCCCCCTCTCCATAGGGAATAATAGGTTTTCACCACCCTCAACCAAGCGAACACTTGTTTAAGTTAAAAATAGTTAAAAAGGCCTTAATAAATTTCAATATCGGCAATATCGTTTAAGCAGGGAAAAGGTATTCCTTTTTAGTAAATACCCCCCCATTATAGTTTAAAGAAACAGCCTGAAAAGTTAGGTAGGTGTACAGCAGTTCTCTCTGTGAATATATGAAAATGAATCACTGCAATGTGCCAAGTAAAGGAAGAAACCTCTTTAAAAAAGAGCTAATGTGATTTTAGAGAATTTGTACGAGGAGCTCTGTTTTGAACTTCTGAGTCTGAAAGGAAAGGCCTGGCTATGCTAGACATTGTTCATAGAAACTTTTAATAAATACACCCTTATTCGAAGATATGTTTCCTGTTGAAGGAGAAACTGTTTATGAAAATAGGAAAATTCATATAAATAAAGCTCTACAGTAGGTAATTTTAGAAACCTTTTCATGTCCCTGAATTAGGACAAACCAACAGCATTACAATATATCTGTTTTGTGTTTGTTTGAAGAAGAATGCACATTGAAACATCTCCTACACAAATTGAGAATTTGACTGTCAAAGATGCTCATCTTTGATTGGGAAAGGGAATAGGACTGTGTGGAGCTAGTGAACACGGTCTAAAACCAGAATGGCTTGTTTTAAGGTCAAGAGAACAGGTCCTATTATCTCCTGTGATGGTCATCTAAACCTCTTATACAGTGATCCCAATTATGGTTCTAGGGACTTCTTCTGGATACCGTTACTTTCTGGTTTTGTTCTTCTCTTCTCATGAGAGGGAACTGCAATTGCATCATTGACTGACTCAAAATAGACTGCCTAGATGGAGCAGGCTGTTGAACAGGCTATTGAAGTGCCACCCTTAAGGTTTTACAGGGAAGTTTCACCTAGTGCAGTTTGTACAATAAAAAACTACAGTCTCTTTTTCCAATAAGTATAAATTCTGTTTATTTCACAATCAAAAGAAACAGATCTAAAAACATGGAGTAAGATAATTTGCAGTTAGTCTTTATTTATTGGATCTTTGAATTGTTTACCTTTGTGTTCTGTCTTATTTTCTGGTTGCAGGGTGTTAAAGTCCATGGTGGTTATTCTGTAAACTCTGAATTGTCATGTAATGGTCCGAATTCACCAGCTAAAGACAGTCGCAATAGACTGCTACTGTCGCAATCGTTACTTTATAATGACAATTATGTCGCAGTCGTGACTTTACAAAGGAAATGTCAGAACTGGAACTGAAAAAATTGTCACGGTCATGACTTTATAATGGGAATCTGCTGTCTGCAAATTTGACAGTCGAATTCTCACTTTACAGAATGACTCCCCATTGGTTTAATTAACAATATAACGGGAGTAAATTAATTTGAAGAGTCATGATTGATGTCTTAAAAGGACAGCCTGCTCTTTAGTGAGTTTTAGAATCTTCTCTGACCTCCCAAAACCTACTTAATGCGACACAATTACCCCAAACCACAATCTGAAACAATGCTGCAATAGAATAGTCTTATATCATAGCTGGCAATTGTTTCCCGCTACAAGGTCCAAAACATTGACATAGTTTGATACTGGATATCTGGTGGACTATCGATATCAGTGATATCAATATTTTCAACCTAATTAAAGGTATATCGATATTGATATACCAGGTGAAAACGTTTACAATTTTTTAAAAATATCCCCCATGGTGTGGTGAAGTATTGGTAAAATTGCATGGCGCTACATTGGCTTAGTGTTCTTGGACCCTTTTCTACAGGTATAAATAAAGATGAACCTAGTAAAAATAAAAGCCCAGCGGGCTTGCCTTGGGTTTCAGATGATGGGCTGTAGACATATTTTCCAGATTCTTGTGGGAAGTGAGCATAGTAAATGGGGAAGAGGAACCTTCTTGGGAGATGTCCCCATTCCTTAGGTGCTACCTTAATGATTAAAAGCTTAAAATTGCCAAAAGTAACATAGTTTATAAGGTTGAAAAAAGACAGAAGAACATCCAGTTCAGTCTATTTCCTGCAATGTTGATCTATGAGGGAAGGGCCAATTATCCTCATATTAGGGAGAAAAATTCCTTCCCGAATTTAGATATGGCAATCAGAATAAATTTCCTGGCTCAAGATCCCACCTTCATTTATGTAGTACCCATAACTTGTAATGTTCTCACACTGAAGAAAAGCATCCAAACCAGTTTTGAACTCTTTAATGGAATAAACCATGACAACTTCTTCAGGCAGAGAGTTCCATAGCCTCAATGTTCTTACAGTAAAAAATAAACCTTCTGTGTTGATGCAGAAACTTTCTTTCCTCTAACTGCAGAGGATGCCATCTTGTTATACTTATAGTTCTTGGTATAAATAGATTGTTGGAGAGATCTCTGTACTGACCATAATATATTTTTACGTGGTTATTAGGTCACCCCGTTAATCTTTTTTCTAAAATAAACAAGCCCAGTTTTGATAATCTTTCTTGGTACTGTATTTTGCCCATTCCTTTTATTTCTTTAGTAGCCTGTCTTTGAACTTGCTCAAGCTCAACCACATCTTTCTTGTGCACTGGTGCCCACAACATTACATGTGTGGTCTGGCGAGTGCTTTGTAAAGTAGTATAATTATAATCTCATCATAAGCATCTACTGTATGTCTCTCTTGATGCACCCAATGATCCTATATGATTTGGCAGCTGCTGATTTGCACTGGTTGCTAGTTAAATTTATCAACAACTAAAATTCCTAAAAAGGTGATTTTCTTTTCAGCAGTAATGACCTGTTAAAAAAATCACAAACATACAGAGCTCCCTGGAATTCTAGGTGCTAGGACATGATAACTCCATCACCAAAATTAAAGTCTTGTACTTGAAATATAAAAGGCTGTAATGCAACAGGGTTGCTGGAGCATATAAGTAGAGACAAAAGCCTTCTTAACTGCTCCAAATGCTTGCTGAGCCTTAGGAATCCAAAGGAATTTGACTTTCTTCTCGACAAAAGACATAATTGGTAAAGCTGTAGTTGGCCAAGTCTAAGAAGTGCACCAAACATTAAAACACTGACTAATCTTGGACTAATAGACCAGAAGCAAATCCATTTTGATTTTTTTGGAAATGTTTTATCCCAGGAATGGAATCTGGGAGACTTAAAAAGTACTTTTTTCAATCATGGCATTCAACTCTTTTTTAAGTTTCTGTATTACCAGCTTAATACGTCTCTGCTGTTCCTGAGGAAAGGTTGAAGAGGATCAAGCTCTCCAAGTAAACAATGCTTGGAACACATCATTCATAATATCCTCAAACAATACAGGTGGACTAGAAAGCCCACAGGGCTTTACCAGATATTTACAGTAATTGTATATACATGAAAGAAGATATCTGTCTTTATTTTCCATAAAGAAAAACACTGACTCTGATTTATAAACAAATTTACTCTCAAGTTTTGCTTTCAACGATTCAGGGAGTGAGAGAGGATATTTTTTGGGAGCCAAGGTGGTGGTAGGAGTTCTATGAGCAATTATGGATATCTACATAGCTCCAATAATGAGAAAACAATTGCTGATGGAGTTCCAGAACAGAGATAATACAGTTACTTAATGCACTCAGAAGTCATCAGTCTCATAGTGGGAAATTGCAAAATTTCAGCAGGTATGTGTTCCCTGGAGTCTAAATAAATGGGTCTCCTAAGTATGCATAAGAGCAGAAGCTGTGGCCTCTGTATATATGTTGATAGCAGGTGTAGAACCCTGCTGATCTGTTTAAATATTATCCATACAGAGGCTAAGAAATACTATACAGAGACTCAGGATTACAAAAGGTAAAACAGTCATTACAGCCAAATCAATGTCTGAGATAGGCAATAATTGGTACAATTACCTCAGCCTTCCTCTGCTACAAAATATAGTATGCTTTCACAACTGCTCCTGGCGGGGGAACAACCCTGAAAATTACTTTTTAGAATGCTATTGAAATCGCTTTCTAAGACAAGTTGCAATTCATTGTTCTTATAAGGCTGTAAATTCAAGATATCTGCAGGGATACCTAATATAGAACATGGCAGATTAATCTGGCAATGGGCTAAGCAAAACCCAACTATAGAGGGCTATATAAGTGGCTATTGACTATCCTGTACCCGCCTAGAGTCTGATAGTAGTGTATTCAGTTGAAGGAGTTCCATCAGAATGACATTCTAATTTAAAGAGACAAGCTGATGATGTTCTGTACATGTAAGGTATTTAAGAATTATTGACACTGAACAAATAGGGTAAGGCTACACTGTGAGTTTTGCTGCTTGTGGTTTTTCATATGTGTCAAAACGCCTAGAACTGCTACCTATTGATTTACCTTATAATCTGCAGCCACTGCACAAAAATATGACTGCAGGTTGTTTATTGTAAAGAAATATCAGCATATGTATTTTTGCTCAGTTCCACCATTGTACAGGCTAAGTTTGTGAGGTGTTTTGTATAGTGTAGCCTTGCCCTTAGAGTGTTAGTAGAATATTACTGTATACTTTGGCACCTGGACTGCATTACTAAAAGACAGGGAGAGTACAAACAATGCAGTTAGCTCTCCTGCTTTTGTGGCACACTCCCAGTCCAGTATATTCCAAATTGATTCTACACATCCTTTTAAAACACTTGTAAAATATTTTCTAAAAGGGTTAACTTAACACTTCTAAAAAAGCCTGGAAACTCTGCTTGATTTGGTGCTGTATAATGTTGGGGGCATATTGTGCATTGTTAGATTCAGGGAGTTGACTAAGCTCCGAATTGTCTCATACAGGTGTAAATTTGCAACTTCCCCATATTCGGATATTCAGCAAATTCTGCAATGTGGTGAATTCGCCAGTTAACGATGGTCACACACTACACAACAGACTGCTACTGACATGGTTGAAACTTTACTATGGGTATTCTGACGTGGTCGCAAATTTGCTATGGGAATCCGCTGTTTAGTCAATAAGGAGAATAGAATCACGGCGTAGCCACCCAAAGTGATGAGGATTCACTCAGTCGAATTCTCACTTTAGTCAATAACCCCCTCAATGTGCATGTCTACTAGCAGGGGCAGCAGTCATGCAAAACATTAATGACCCTTGGGGTTCAGGCCCAGTTACCGTCTGACCCATGTGACCTCTATTATTACAGCTGTCACAGGGGCATATGGAAGTTGACTAAAGCTGTACCTGGAACACAATGGAGTGTACAAATATAAAAGAATAAATATAATCCTTAATGCACTGTACACTATATCACTAGAGTTTACGTTATGTTATATATTAACTTGAGAAGCTCCTGTATAGCCCTTCCGTAATGACTGAGTGAACTAATCATAAATGCTATGAAAGTTTTCACTTTTCAGTGCAACAGTCGCTCTTTTCCCACAGAAGAGACGTTCCCATAGGTGCTTCAGCGGATACACTAAAAGCAAGGCGACCTGCATGCACTCTGCCTGCCGCACATAATAAACAGGGAAGCGAACAAACATTTACCCAATAGAAGAACACTTTGTATTTCCCCTTCACGAGGAAAAATACGCTGTGACCAATAAGCACATGTTTTACTTATCCGGCATAACAACAGGATAGTTAAATATTACAAGTGAAGCGCTCGCGGCGAGCCGCGTTTCTACAGCCCTGTCTCAGCTGACAAGCCCAGACCGTACAGTAATGAGATGGGATGTGACGCTTCCCCGCGCACTGGATTGTGGGATTCTTACAGAGACAGGCTAGTCTTTCCAGTTCAGAGCGATCTTCAGTAAAGGGGCAGTAGACATATTGCTGTGAACTGCATTGTAAGTAAATGACATGCATGGCTCTCCTCCCCCCCCACCCAAATCATAACTAATGATCATTTTCCTCTAAATAAAACAAAGCAGTACTTTAGCTTTTCCTGCCTCGTGTGACACACCTGTGTTATTTTACACTACTGATAATATTTAAAAGCGTTTAATTAGTAGACCCTAACAGGCAAATTCTGTATTGATTATATTGATTAATCATGGGAGTTTTTGTTATACTGAATGATATCCTGTACAGTTCCATTGTTGGAGTGGGTTAATATTTTTTATTCATCTGAAGATCCAACTTTGGTTATGTTATTGTTTATAATGACTATAATATATTAATAATGTATGTAATATAGCACAGGGCATTATTAGGTGGGCAGTGGAAAGCTTTGCTGCAGTAAATAGCACGTGTTGCAGTGGGGATATTTCATAATTCTGTGTTGTCAGGCAGTTCCATTTATTTCTGCCTGTGACTTCAAAATCCTGTATCCTCTTGGCGGTAAAAATGTATTTAACAGTCATAAAGGAGGAGTCCTTTCAATTTTCTGTGAATATGGCTGTAAAGTGTAGGAATAAGAGCAAATAATAATTTCAGCTGCAGCCTGTGGCTTGGTTCGAACGTCCTTTTTCCAGGGACGGTAAAGGTATATGATATTATATTTAGACATTGTGTAAAGAAGAAGAACATTACACAGCTTAGAAATGAGTAACGCTAAGAGATTTTCCTTTAAAAGAATAAATATGGACATTGGGGATTTGTTACAGTCTTTAGAGATCTAGAGTATTTAAAGAGAGAAGGGCTTGTTTTCTATAGAAAGAGAATATGCTGCTTTGAATGTGTGCAACTGTAACTTAGCAACAGGTATTTGAGGAGTGGGATTTCTTTGCGTTCCCTGCCTATTCCTGATGCGCAGGTTGTAAACCTGTTATTAACTGAAAAACCTGGACACCTGATGCCTCTATTCTTCAAAGAGCTGCCGTAATAATATTTATTAATTTCATTTGATTTTGTAAGTGTCAGTGCTGAAATGAATTGTTAAAATTGTGGCATCATTTATAACGCACTGTAACTAACTAATGGTTTCATTTGACACAAGCACAGATGGGCATTATATTAACATAATAATGATTCAAACAGGTCCATGATATTGTTAGAGTGTAACTGGTATATATTTTATAACATGATCAGACTTAATGAAGCAAAATAAGCAGTTTATTACTAAACAATCAAGGATAAATACATTTGACATGCTTTTAACAGTCATGGCACATAAGTTTAGTTATACAAAGTTGAAAATTATTTAAAGGATCTGTAACATACAATGTATAAGAATTCCCATTTGGATTGGCATGGCAGTTATTTAAATACAGCACTTGTAAAAATCTTATTTGTGATGTTAAATTCATGAATTGCATTGCTTTGTGTCTGTTTTTATCTTTACTGATAGCAGTCATATTGTTAGACCTCACCCAGTCCCACTATTTTCTATGGTGCTTTAGATCAGTGGTCTGCAAAGTGTTTTAGGGAGTGAGTCATATCGCTCCCTCCTCCCCCGGCGGCTCTTTCCTAAAGAGCCGCAAAGGGGGAGGAGTGAACGCACCCGATCCCATGACCTGCCGACATCTAATCAGAAGCGTAGGAGGTCATGGGGGCGGGGCTACAGAGTGCGCCGGGAGCCGCAGAGCGGCGGCTGAAGAGCGGCACTTTCCGACCACTGCTTTAGATAATACATATTTAGGAAGTGAGTCCAAATTTTAAAGATAAATATCATAAGACACAATTTAGTATTTTAGAAGCACAAATTTAATATATAGGAAGGACTGGGGGGATTAGAACATTCAACAAAAAGAGAGAAAAGGGACTGTCCTATGGAATCTGTGGCATATGGGGGGGTATGAAGCAGTGCACTCTGGTACTTTGCCATTGTGCCTAGTTATCAGACTTTTTACTTATTGTTTTTATTTTCTTATTGATTATATTTTTCCTTTTTAAACTATGAAAAATATCTGAAAGGGAAATAAAATTAGCCAGAGATAATACATCTCTGTGCACCAGTTAAAGAAACATTCCAGCCTCCAACAGCCATTTGCATGTCTATTTGTCTCTGGTATTAAATGCTTTTGCAATACATTTTCTTCATTTTTATTATTTATCAGCACTTTCTATTAGAAGCCCTTTCTCTCTGTCACCTACTTCCTCTTCACCAGTTCATTTGGAGTCTTAAAGGAATAGTTTAGTGACCGACAGTTATTTGCCTGTCTTTTTGGCACTGTTAAATAAAAGCTAAATAAATGCTTTTTGAAGTATAAATTATTTACATATTTCCATCCTTCACAAATTAG
>JAKJJM010060147.1:0-10292 GCA_021901965.1 Pipa carvalhoi | reverse complement strand
GGGTCTTATTTTCAGGGAAACACGGTACCAGTACAGTATATTTCTCATACTTTACTGCAGCTGGGTCTTATTTTCAGGGGAGGCCTTATATTTCTAAGCTTGGTCTTATTTTTGAGGAAATGGTATCAGGTAGGATCCACAGCTATATAAAAAGAGTTGTTGTTTTTTTTTTTTTACATCTTTGGAGTTTTCTATTTTTGTTCTCACTAGCACTTCCTTTAAACTGCTTTAAAAGAAAAATGGGTGAAAATGAAAGTGAACTACAGTGAAAATAAAAGGGAAAAATGATACATTAACATGGTAAACTTGGCAAAAACGTAATGGAAATAATTAACAAAGCTTGGTTTAATTAATTATTGCAAAGATCCTGTTACCAGATCACTTTAACATTTTATATTTTCTCATTGATACAAAAATAAGGTGCTATTTGGCACAGTCCTTTAACATGACTGTTTTTTTTCTCAGCCCTTCCTTATTTAAATCTCCACCCAAATATTTCCTCTATTACTTTACATGTTTATCTACTCACAGAATTGGCTCTAAGGTATTTTTTTATAATTGACGCAGGCAAACGAAGATAAGCATGATTTGACACACAGAAATAATTCCAAACAGTAAATATTATTTACAGCTCCTTTTAAATGCATAAATAATTGAATAGAAAGAATTATTGAAGCACCTACACCTTATAATTGCCCAACAGTTTCCTTGTTTTCATATACAATGTAATGAAAGTTGCAATATAATATATAGTAGTTTCCAAAATAGACATCTCGTAAGCAAATTAAACCAGAATGTCATATCATTCCACCTGTGAATGACTGGGAGAGGTTGGAGTCACAAAGGAATTGCTTAGCAGACATTAATTATCCTCATTTTAATGCGAGTTGTTCAGATTGTCTATTAGTATTAGTTTTAATAGACCTAACCTTATTCCAGAAGGTAGTAATTCAAAAAAAATGAAAGGCCAGGTAGGAAATATCTTTCCAGACCTTTATTGCTCGCTTCAATGCTCTCTTGGTGTAGATGTCTTCGAGTGTTTGCAGCTTGCATGCAATAATCCCTTCTGCTGCCTTGTAACTTGTCAAGCTCCTGCTTAGTGGATGAACCAAACCATGTAATCAATGCCGTAGTAAGAATAGATTCGACAATTTCGGTGTAAAAATTTTTAAGCAGTTTTTATGACAGTTTTTTTTAAATATGCTGTGTACATCCTAATGCTGTGTATCCAAAACTCCCCCTGCTAACTCAAGGCACTTTGTGAGTTGTAGCTCTGCCATAGTTCTAGAGAATTTGGAACCATACCTACAAGTACTAAAGGGAAACTTGAAAAATAGTGATAGGACTATGATGGAGAAGCTAAAATCTCAGCTTGCTTAAATATTTTCTATTTAATTTTTGGAGACTAATTATATAGAACTGACGCACGCTGTTGTTCGCAGGCTAAAGGGTCAATTATAAACATGTTTAGAAACGTATGCACTACTAGTGTTGGCAAATCATTGACATTAATTTATACACATGCTACATGGGTGACTAAATTAGAGGCACACTGCATTGGTTAATTGTAACGAGTTGTAGAACTAAATAGCTATGCAGCATGTGTTTTGTATAGGATACTATGAAAAGTTCACACTTTTAAACAATGTGCTTACCTCTAACTCTTGTTGTTTTAAATGTGTCTCCACTAAAGACTATAATTCACTAGTTACAAAGAATTATGGTTATAGATTATAGTATATAACTACCTTTTAAATATTAGTGTATTTCTCCCTTAGAGTGATGAATCTTCTTGATTATATGCTTGTAATTTACTTCACTTGTACTATGTTAATCACTTCCCCATGGCTGTATTATAATTGTATTGTTGGATTGTATAGTGCTGTGTAACCTAGCGGAGCTTATAAATAAAAATAGATGTATCTTTAATTATTTTATATGCTTAAATACCATCATTGTTAGGCATATTCTGGTCAGACATCTATACCTGTGAAGGCTAAAGTTAAAAGTCAAAGGGATAGCATCTGTAATTTTAAAGCCTACTCTGGAAGATACACTTAAATGTCTAGGCATATTTTCCCCCCAAAATATCAAGCAACAAAACGAAAATGGCTATTGTTAGAAGTAGTGGAAATTCACCCTAGGGGAGGAAATATTAGCATCTGCTTTTACAGAGAGAAGCATTATAAATTAAAAACTATACTGCTTACAACCGTAAGGTGTGAATGAATCCATTTATGTGACCTGATGTACTAACACAATATGAGCATGAGAAGTAAATTTTACAGTTATCTGAGAAATTGTTGTACTACAGTACGGATCTGCTTAGCGTTTGTATAGGACTTGGCACCTATTCAAAGGATCAGTCACCTTTCCCTAGATGTTGCGTAGTTCAGGTGCTCGTTATATGTTCTAATCTTAAAGAAGAAAGGGTACATGTTTCACATTTGTACATTGTGTATGTCAGCTGAAACTGTACTAAGATGAAAGTGAAATTAGTAACATCTCAAAAATGGTAACAATTTTAAAAAAATGTTGTAATGCACCTAGGGAAGCAATCTGTTCAAATAAAATAGAGTGTATTTATCCTTTAAACTGCTGAGATAGTTCTAGCTGTTTTTGCAGGTGGCTTTGCTAAACTGTTGATCATAAGAAAGAACAGACAGCTGAGTATATTTTATCACCATCTCAGGAAAGCTTTAGAGATAACTTCCCCTTTTATATAGGGCAGGCATAGATGTATTGCTCTCATCTAAGTAGAAAGTATAAACATTATGGAGAAGAAAAAATATGACTATCTAATTGAAAAAGAAAAAACAGAAAATATGATGCACCCTATGGCTACTATACATACAGTAAGGTCAGGATGGTTGAATATTTTGGATATGCCCATTGATGGTCTTTGTAGCTAAGGCTTTCAAAATGGTTTCTCATCACTGAATGAAAGCATCCAGAGATGACGCCAAGGGTGGTCATTGCTATGTAATTTTAAAAGGGAATTTAACATTTTGGGCTAGTCATTTATTCATTTTAAATCTTTACACTTTTATTTATTGTGTCAACTAAATGGCAAGACAAAAAAACAAACAAACGTGTTTTGTAACGTATTGTTGCACTTTGGGTATGTATATAATAGTTCCATCATTATTACTCAGCCATTGGGCTATAACTGTAGGAATAGACCTATACAGAGTGAAGTTGTACATTATATGCAGTTCTGATTTTTATGGTGCAGGACCACTCTTCCTGTTTGGCAATAGCAAGAAGATGAGGAGCACACCCAATGCCAGTAAATACAATCTACTGATGATTCCTCTGTCGCAGAATTCATATACTCCAATAATTAACAGGCTTACACACACTTCCTATAGACTAATAAGTAGTCGGTTTTATCATATAATCTGCTGTGTGCCTGTGATTGTTCTGTTACAAATATATTTTGATTTATATAGGGAGGAACATGCTGACTTATTCATTGCCCATGTAGTTCTGAGTAACTTTCCTCCTTACTAATACTAAGAAATGTTTCTCCAGGCTGGGACAAAATAACCTTTAGTTAAACTATTTGTTTGCATCCCTGGGCCACTAACTTCAAAGCCACGATCCTTCCCCTTGAGGATTTTCTTTCCTGAGTCCATGGAGACAGGCCCCCACTGGAGAGAGCTGTTTGGGTTTTGGAAGATGCTAACTTGCAGAGTGAGTTTTCTTACAAAAAAACAATCAGAGTTTGCAGTTCTCTTTTAAATGTATTAGTTAAAGCTGACCCCATGATATCCTGCTGGTGTTATCTGGCAGGAAACACTGTGCTTCGGGATACATCCTTTCTCCAGTACAGGCAATAGTATATGGCTCTGCTTGGAATGGTCCTTGCAGGAAAAAAAGCAGATTTACTTCATTCCTCATGTCTAATCGGAGAGAAGAGGCCCAAGCAAAAGAGTTCTAGGAAGAAGATAGTCACAATAACAATGCAGAAACTTAATCATACACCTTCTGTGTTTAGTCACAAACATGACAGTCCACAAAGTGTCTTGTTATGATGTCTTCCCATATAGAATAAAGACTGGAGGCATACAAATGGTCCCATCAGTGTAAACAAAGAAAAAAATGACCCAATTAAACATTTATCACTGAAGAGATCTGTACATGCATTCCTCTGAAAGCATTAACTCTTTGTGAAAGAAATCATGGGAAAATATGTTCAACGTACAGCAGTGAGATTTATCCAAAGTTGTGTTTAGAATCAGATGGGTCCTGGTACAAAATGTGTGACTGAACTACCTTTTCTTCCTGGCCAAACATCCATGCCCCCAATTATCACTATTTCCATAATCCTACTTTCTCTTTAGAGCAGTGGCAAAATATGGGGGATATCTATAAAGGTTTCCAATGATTTATATAGTGTCGAAAACAACTTCTCGATGTAAAAACAGTCAGTATGGCGCTAAAAACTTTTTAAACAGGTGATACCAGCATAACAAATTTTTAAAAAAAATACACTTTTTTTAGCATTCAGCATCAAATAACTTTTTGACGTATATAAATTTCCCCCAGTTTGTTTTGATGCCCAAGGTGAAACCAGCGTTAAAATGAATAGAAAAAGCAGAGAAACCACGGCTGTTGTTTTAAGTGGACATCCAAGCCACAAGTAGATAGAACTGCAGGAGTTTTCTCCAGGTTACCATTGACAGCAATGGGTCATGGTTTCTCTGCTTTTTCTATGCGCTTCACCCTCCCAGTCAAAACTCATAGGGGGATATGTATAAATTTCACAAAGTTTTTTTGTCCACTTAACGCTAGCGAATCTTTGTTTTTTTTTTTGTTTTTTTTTTTGTTTTTTTTTTATCGCCTATTTAAAAAATCTAAAATTGCCATATCAAAGTCATTTTGACTTTTTTTATTTTTCCAACCTAAAAGTTTTTTGTTTTTTTTTAATCTATATAAATCAGTAGAAACCTTTATAAATGTTCCTCATAGTCTGCCACTGTTTTTAGAAGGAACTATCCCTGCACGTGGGATTATGTGGCATTCATGTATAATGTAGTTTTTGTATGTTCTGTGATGTAAGAAATAATTGGTTGTGCCAGTGGGGCTCTCTCAGGTACCTGAGCCCCAGTTATGCCCGTATCACTACATCCCATGTAATTATGCCCCTTGTCCAGCTCTATCTACTTACTTGATCTTTACACTGAAAGGTTATCTTTTCACTCTTCTCCTGTGCAAGGTATGCAAACATAATTCTACATTGCTCGGGACACTTACATTATGGCTGTCACTGCACACATTGCTGCTGTAACAGGAACTGCAATGAATGTAGAAAATATGGCATGTTAATATATGTATCTTTTATGTTTCAGCGCTGCTAATTCTGTTAAACTTTGATCCCTTTACTTTTTTTTGGGGGGGGGGAGGGTAAATTAGATAAAGTCTCACAAGTCACCAAGAAATACACATTTCCATTCAAGACAATTTTACATTTAATCACTTTGTTTTCATATCAACGTCACTCATTGTTTTTAGCCAAAAATAAAACTTTTAATTGTTTTGGTTTGTTGCCTTTACCAAGGTTTTCAGTATGGTGACATACAAACAGCTTGGGCAATCAGTTATACCGTGTTTCCCCGAAAATAAGACAGGGTCTGATATAAATTTTTGCTCCTAAATATGCGCTAGGTCTTATTTTTGAGGGATGTCTTATATTTGGGGAAACACGGTACCAGTACAGTATAATGCTGCATTTTTGTTTTGTTTTTTAGTCAGTCCATCAGTGCCATTGCCACATCCCTGTTGACTCGCACTAAAAACATATGGGAATCAGATGTAATGTTTGGTTAATCAGTCAATTTAAAAGAAAAAAAAAAAAAAGTCTTTGTTTTGAACAAATGCATTTTAAGGTCATTAAATAAAGACAAATGTAAATAGATAAAACATGTTAGAGCGAAGATTGCATCATGACCTGAAGCTTGTGGCAAAAGATGGAGCAAACAGACTACTCAGTAAAAAGTGTTGTAACTGACAACAAAAATTGTTGCTCTTTGATGTTGCCTGCCTTTTGCAATGAAGGCTTTTAACTTTTATGGAGTTGTGTGTGCGTTGCCAGCTTATAAATATTGGTGGTGAGAGCAGAGACTGGAATGTGCACTGTGATTTTCTGAAGCTTAGAATAAACTATAGTGAAGTTGTGTCTAGGTGTGCTGCTGTCGATGCACTACATTCCAGTCTAGATAGATACCTTTTACAAAGAGGTTAAAAAAGACAAGTAAACTTTCATATCAGTGGTTGTGTGGCCACCAGAGTTATGCGACATTTTGGTGTGGCCACCAGAGTTATGCGACATTTTGGTGTGGCCACCATACTTTTGTAATGCAGCCACCCTACACTTTCAGGGCGAAATTTATTAAAATCGAAAAAAATCGATTTCAATTGATTTCCCGATTTCGTTAAGTATCGCCGAAAATGACTGACATCGCGATATCGGATGGTACTTTTGCGATCGCAATCCGATTTTACAAAAATCGGAAAGAATCGGCCACAATATTTTTCAATATCGCGATACCGATTTCCGAATGCGTTTTTCGCAAAAAAACGGTCCATTTTCAATATCGCGATATTGATTGTGATATCGATTAATCAATATCGAAAACCGGCTTTTCCGATTTTAATAAATTGCGCCCTTTTTTTTTTTTTAAATCTACTTTTCATCAATCAGCTAGGCTGTAATGACTGGATGACTTCTCCTGCTGGAAAACTTTCTACTCCCCCTGCTGGTGCTTTCCATATGTCTGCAGACTGGGAGCACAGATGGAATATCTGTCATATGCAGATGCCATTTGGTCTGAAAGGTACCAGCTTAATATTACCAGTGGGGTACAGATACAGCTACACACTAAAGTGTATGGAATTATTCTAGGTATAGTAGTGGCAGACATTCTTTTTTTTTTAAGGCATCTATACGTAGCTTCTGCAATATTCTCTTCTGGTCTTTTGAGTTATATTAAAATATCAAAGAGGTATGCACTGCCCACAAAAAGCTCTCTAACATCTTTTAATGGTGTCTGCATCACTAACTACATATTAACTAAACATCTTCATAAACACTAATGTGCTCAGCGGTGGTTGGTTTCAGGTGGTAGACCGGGCATTACCTCCCTAAAAACACTAATGTACCTGAGGTTCCCTGTTGGCCTGTCTCCTGACAATCATCATTTCTGCAAATGAGTATGAACCAACTACATAAATGCTCCAACACCCTTTTTGTATCTTATTACAGTATGGATAGGAAGAGTCATATGCTGCAATCAAATAGGAAGGTTAGTAGGAAATGCTGGGGTCAATTACACCATTATTATAAATATCCCTGGGTCTGAAGTAGCTTTATTCCAGCAAGGTTCCTTAGCCAGAATTCCTCAATGGAAACCTGTGAAATTTCCTACAGCAATTTATGACATATAAAATTGAAATAAATGAGCTGGCTGTGATGCAACCCTTTATTGGGTATTTCATTGCAATATATGCTTGTAATTTACTTCACTTGTTCTTTTTTAAGCACCTTTCCCTTGTCTCTTTTATAACTGTTGTTGAATTGTACAGAGCTGCATAACCTAGTGGCGCTTTATAAATAAAAATATACAAATATACACTTTTAACAATTGTGGTCAATTACTACACAGCACGTGCCAGTGACTATTTGTAAACTGAATATTTTAATCGACTTTACAGACACCAGTACTTTTTGCCAGCAATACTAGTCTGTTTCTAACTTAGCATACTCGATCAGAGGTTGCATTTGTGAGAAGCACTGTCCCATACTTGCTTCATTAGGAAGGTGAACAGATAACCCTGGTGTGCTTTTAATGCATGGACAAATGGCTGGTCTTCTGAGCATTGGGTAGTGGAATTCATTGTCATCATAGAAATGTGCAGTGAATTATATGGCTAATCAGTGGCCAATTGGGTAGACTTCAAAGCACTGAGTAATGAATCTGATAGGCAATGTTACTGGAAATGGAGGCAAGTGTATTGTAACTGAAGGACTACTGACAATTGGTCTTGCTTCTAAGCAGTGTACAGTAGTTGAGTGACGGCTAGGTGTCCAAACTGAACAGTATGCATGAATTATCTGTTTCTGCTTTTAGAAAAAAGATGTTTTTTATACTTCTTTGCTTCTTTTTATGGCATTAATTATTATAGCTTTGGTATGTTCGCTAAAACTGCTACTACTATTAGTAGACCTGAGACAGGCAAGCTGGTGTGCCTGATGATGCCACTAGGTGTCACCTCATTCTGTGCTTCAAATTTAATAATGTTGGCATTTGAAGAAATTCATTTTTGACATATTGTTTCAGAAGATTACTTTACACCCTTGTTAAACCATCCATTGCTTTAATTCACTTTGTTTCTCCTATTTAAACTTTATGAAATCGGTGCAGTTCCTGGTTATTGATCTCACTACACTGCAGCCACCTTTAGTGTGAGATATTAGTTAATACTCCTGACTTCTCTGTTGGATGAATATGGCTCTGCGATCCTTCCTGCTTCCTGTTCAAGCTCACTGATGTGAGCATGCTCAGAAGCAGTTTTACATCAAAATTCTGCTTCTAAGCATGCTCAATTCATTGAGTTTAAACAGGAAGCAGGAAGTGAAGAGAATCACAGAGCAGATGCAATCAACTTGATGGATATTAAAACCCTCCATAAGAATCACCCACAGATAAAATAAGCTTTAGTTCCACTTTAATTGCTAACAATACTGTACATTTGCAAATAAAAATCATCGGTTTTCAAAATTCATTAACTAGTTTAAACCTCTTACTTACACATCCCATATCCAAGTGGAATCTGTATTATCTGAGGCCTTTATTAGATAACTCTCTTCAGAATGATGCAATATACAGGTTACTGCGTGCACAATGTAATTTTTAAAATGTCCTCTTAATCTAAACCTCATTTTACAATTTTGTCAGAATGGAAAGTTTGGGGAATTAAAACAAACTGAGATTTATGGGACAATATACACAATCTACTAGGAAAGTAAGACGGAGATAATGTATTTGGTAATTCAGAAAAATGGACAATATGCCGTTACCCTTAAATAGCACATTATTACATTCCTTGTAGGTGTTTTGGAATTCCTTGCTTGCAGGGCTGTGGAGTCGGAGTCGTGGAGTCGGAGTCGGAGTTGGTGCCCATTTTGCTGGAGTCAGAGTCGGAGTTAGAAGAAATTGAGGAGTCGGAAATGGGGCTTTGGCTTACCGACTCCACAGCCCTGCTTGCTTGGTCTAGAAGCAATAAAACTCTGTATAAAAAAAAAGTTATCTAAGGTTTCATAAATGAGGGCATAATCTTATAAAATATATTGCAGTACTTGTTCTGAAGTGAACATTCCAGCGGCTGCAAAATTCTAATATTGACATACTGCTACACTTGTTGTGCTAATGACAGTGTCACAGTTTGCTTCTTTATGGTGATGGACACAATAGAGACATTATCCAGTGTGACATTACATCAGTAGCTTGTTCATTCCAGTGTTGTGGCATCTGGAAATAGTTAATGGATGAATAGGCAGGCTCAACAGCAGATAATTCTGAGGCAACAGATCACTTGAAATATTCAAGAAAAACAGTTTATCAAAATTTGTGTCTACTTGTGTTTTCTTGTTTAACATGTAGGCAGCTTCCAAAATCTCATACATTTCGGAAGGTACAGTAGCTCTATGCGACATTTTCCTCATGTACTTTTAGTGCCACATGTGAATGTGAGCTGTTTAAAACCTTTCTCAAATTGCTCTCTTTGGATGATTTGATTTCTACCAGTCTGGAAAACAATTCATAAGAGCAGAGCCCCGACACAGGTAATAAGCCAAGTCTCAAAGTGAGTACTGAACTATAATAATGGCTGGGAGGAGCAACAATGTAAAAAGCTCACAGCGGAGCTGGGTTTGTCTGAATCAGTTATACACACACCTAGGGCTGCTAACAGGGGGTTACAGGGGGTACTGTTGTGTGGAGGGCATCAGTTTGGCAAACCAGGGGGACCCAGCTACAGTAGATTGTCAAATGTATGTATGTATAATTTTATTTATAAAGCGCCACAAATTTACCCAGCGCTGTACAGAGCAATACAAATATAATACAGACATGGGAAAAGTGCAATAAGCAATACAAGTGTAGTATCACAAGGATAGTTCACAACAGTGCTAGGTTGTGGATGACACATGAGGTTGGAGGTCCCTGCCCCGTAGAGCTTACAGTCTAAATGGGAGGAAGACATTACATATACAGATAGGAGTGTAATAA
>JAKJJM010060141.1:0-10552 GCA_021901965.1 Pipa carvalhoi | reverse complement strand
CACACACACACACACACACACACACACACACACACACACACACACACACACACACACACACACACACGCATGTCTTTAATGTTTATGTGTTACATACTGTGAATCTTAATTTACTTTATCCTATGTAATAGGGTTATATACAGTATGAGTGTGATATGTGTATACATATTTTTGCCCATTGCATGCACATTTTTATTTAATTTTATTTGTATCAACCCCTTTTTAAAAAAATGGTCTTTTCATATTGTTAGCCATGTTTTATGTCATAGTTGCAAAACCTGTTTTGTAACAAAACCCATATGGCACTACTGACCTTTTTTTATTGTTTGCAATAGCAGAGGGGGTGCAGACATTTCACATCTCCTATGGGTTACAGTAATTAACTGATTCGATGAATAAAACAAATATTTTTGTTAAGGCTAATGGCACACAGACATTTTTCTGCATGTGTCCCCATTGCCTTAGCTCGTACCACTAAGGTACCAAAGGAAAAAAACATCTGCATCCTTTTTACTAATATAACAAAGTCTGAAGGCATATTTTTAAGGTTACAACCATGTCAAAACAATAAGGCCAAGTGCAAGGCTTTTGCTGTATTTAGAAAAGAGTCTACTGCTAAGTGTCCTTCACCTAAGATTTGCACATGTTGGCTGTCTCAACTGAAGGAGTTGGCTGCAGTTTTTCTGTGATTGAACCAGGATAGAAGATGTAAATGGGTAGATGCTTATTTGATATGCAGATTAGGTCCCCCTCAAGCATTGGCTGACTGAAAGTGCATCAGGGAACTTGGGAAAGACAATTAAAGTGGAGATAAAATTTCAGAGTGACTGGTCTGATAAATGATAGCCAGCTTGTGGTTAACTAAATAAGCCTTTTTAGACAGCCAAAGGGCTTACCATCTGGCAGCCAAAAGAAAGGCTTTGACATTGCAGAAAGCAAGGGCATAAACTGCCTCTTCTTTACTGACACTTCTGTCAGATAGTGTGTGAGCACCCCAGCCAGCCTGAGACTTTTGCTTCCCTTTGAACCCATGCTCCTGCGAAACTTTAAAACCTTTATATTGTCCTCCTAAATGTTATGCTGCATTATAAAGCAAAACTAAATGCCTGTAAATGTAAATTTTATGTGAAATGGCTGAAGTTTGTAATAAGGTAGGTGCATCCTGCAGGAGAATAAGCTGTAAATCCATATAGCATATATCACTTGTAAAAACCTTTATGTATACAAAACCTGCACTATCACAACAACCTGCCAGGAGTGGTACAGTAACAGAATATGAATAAAAGAAGTTAATTAGTGAAGGTAATTGTAAAGTCAGGAATGTATGACAAATTACTCCCATCTTAGAAATAGAGCCATTGGCTGACTTGGTTATGTACTGTCCCAATCTATGTAATTAATGTTATATACACTGTAGTTCTTCTAGCCCCCATCCAAGAATCACAAACAGAATTTCTATTTATGCTCATAACAGTTGGAAATAATTCACCATGTTGTTAGCTGTATTTGCAGGACCAAAGCAAAAGTAATTCACCTGTGTATTCACTTTTGTAATAAATGTTTTTACTGTAATGTTTTTTTTTTTTTTTAATTTTTAAAGTGCCAACCTCCCCCTTGGCTCATACAGAGTATGTGATACATACTGTGTTTCCCTGAAATTAAGACAGGGTCTTATATTAATTTTTGCTCCTAAAGACGCGCTAGGTCTTATTTTCGGGGGATGTCTTATTTCAGGGAGACATGATACCAGTACAGTATATTTCTCGTACTTTACTGCAGCTAGGTCTTATTTTCAGGGGAGACCTTATATTTCTAAGCTTGGAAAAATTGCACTAGGTCTTATTTTCGGGGGATGTCTTATTTTCAGGGAAACAAGGTATATAATAACATATTTACAGATATGTAAAATAAGAAGGCATGAAAAAAACAGCAGGAATAAGAATCCTGCCTTTAGTTTAAAAGTTTATGTGAAGCCATGCTTAGTATGCTTTTGTTTCACTATGATGTGTGGTGTAAAATACTAAATGTGCACTTATAGCTTGATTTTTTTTTTCCCATAAAGGAGAAACAGGAAGAAAATGAGTTACGAGCTCTTTCACCTCCAACCCCTGCCCAAATATCTGCTTTGGGATTGGCCCTGATGGATGCAGCAAAGGAAAATGGGATTTCTCAGGAAGATTTTCTCTTCAGACAGGAAACTGTAAAAGCCATGGAGAAGATTATCCAGTTAAAATTACCTGGTACAAAACACCAGTTTTCTTATTCAACTTAGACCCTCAATGGTTGCTGTTGGGTTCTTTAAGGCTGGGTTCACACGAGCATATGATGTGCAGCACATCATACGCTCGTTCGAAGATAAAAATATACAGCCTTATGCATAGCTATCATACTTACCTTGTTCCAGCCAGACAAGCGTATCGTGCGTGCGCCGGCCGTACGCTGGCTGTCGCATTTTTGCCAGCGTACGGGCCGGATCAAGGTAAGTAAATGGGACTCTGAGAGCAGCGTTTTTCAGGCTGGGTTCACGCGAGCATATGATGCCCAGTGCATCATACACTCATGTGAACCCAGCCTAAAGGATACTGAAAAACCAGTACCTTTTTTATGTTTTGTTTAAAATGGAAATTAAAATAGAAATGACAACCAAAACAGAGGAGGAATGATCTAATACATCTGCTGAAGTGTGGAAAATGTTATGTTGCTTATTGTAGGAACCTCCAGTAGGCCATTAGTTTTATAGAAAAATAACCAAAAACCTACATATGACTGTCTGACTGGGCCCCTCTGGTTTGCGATCACCCCATAGCACTACCCCTTGTACCCTCTGTTGGCGGCCCTGAATAGAAAAATGATGCATTAATTTTATTCATGCTTTGACAATGAGGTTTCTACAATTAATACATAATAACTGCAATGATAATCCTCCATTATTTAATTGTCCCCTGGATTAGCTGTTTGCGATACTTTTCATTCTTACTACTAGGGGTGATTAAAATGGTTTTGTTTTTTGTATTACGGTAAAGCTGAAAGATCAGTGTCTAAAAGGGTATTTAGCATTGCTATAAACAAATACAACTAATCCAGTAACTGCTACTTTTACAGGTTAAGAATACTGACACAGGGCCTTGTATTTTATACACTTTGTTAGGCTGGTTCTACTAAAACAACAATGTATTTGCTTTTTCTTTCAGAGTGCTCTCTCAGAATGTATGGATCTTCTCTGACCAGATTTGCATTTAAATCAAGTGACATCAATATAGATATTAAGTTTCCCCAGAAGGTGTGTTTCTTTTTATTTTTTTTATTTTTATATAGGTCTGACTGAGAAATCACAGCCATTCTTAAGGATGTGTGACTGCATTTCATTTGTTTTTATTTTTTTTTACCCATTCACCCACAATGCTGCTTATATAAAATAAAGCAAAATGGCGCTTTAAATATTTTACCTGCATATCAATCTATTACTGAAACCTCCAGCATACATCCTTGTCTGTAGAGTAGACGTTGGCCTAAACATTACTTACATTTTTCCCAGCACTGCTCCAATACAGCCTAACTTGATGTCTTTGGATAACAATACATGTGGTTTGAGCGCTTGCTCATTTGTTTACAATTTGGGGTGGCATTTAATTAAATGAATTAGTTTAAATGCAAATCTAATGTAAAGAAAGTGTATAAAAAAATGGATGTAAATTTCATGCAACTCCATGGAGTTGAATAGAATCTTAGGAGTTGGAAGGCTTATTTGTAAAGAAGCCCAAAGCAGCACTAACTTCACCTGTCTCTATTGTTAATCAAGCTGTGGTTTAATTAGAAACCTGGCCATGGCTTGAAATGGATATTTAGAGACTTATATCGGGCAAGCAAATGTATGTGTAGTTATTTACATATGCAATCTTACTAAACTATTATATGTATGCTTATAGATACAGGATAAATTATATTTTTTCTTAACCTTCTGCTTTTGTGGGTTTGTTTTTGCAGATGAGCCAACCTGATGTTTTAATTCAAGTACTTGACATTTTAAAAAACTGTGGTAAGATTTATTTTTTTCCAGAAATCTCTGTTTAGCTGTTGCTTGTGGGTAAATGGCAGCATTTTGTAACCCCAACTTACAGCTGTGAGCTGTTTAGTCATCCAGTAAAATGTAAAGCAAACTAAGTTGGATCAAAATACACATGCAGTGACAAATGTCCTTGTAAATTAAAGCCTGCCATTACCAGCAAATAAATAGCAGTTAAAGGTTATTTCCCTTGCTTATCGTTGTTTTGTTTCAATTTTAGAAATGGGATTTAAACTGGCATTTTTATCTTATAAATAGCACAAGGTTAATGTGCCAGAAGTTGTATGTATCATTTTAATCCTTTAAACAGACTCATCTGCTGTTTAATTCAGAACTCATGAAAGCAACTGAGGTTTTAAAATGGAACAGAAACAATCTTATCTAAAGGAAAATAAAAAGCTTCAACAAGCCTATCAATACTTGCAATACCTACTGGGAGTTAATTAAACTTTATTAAAACTTTACAGGTTTTCAGCTTTTATTTAGTCTGTTAGCTGATATATTTCCTTTCCTGCATTCAAGTAGAGATATTTTAATGTGTATATTTGTTATTTTAGTAAACCGCAGTTTTCTTAACCATTGGTAGTAAAGACAATATTGCACCGAATTGAAACCAGCCGTACATTATTTTGACCAATATGTCAAAATTTGCTCTGGATTAGAGTTGTTCAGCAGGATTCCTAGATATGGACTTAAAATGGTTTCCTGTGACACTCGGCCTATCCAAGAATCGCCATAGATTTTTTTTTGTATGATAACACCACTTTAATAATCTTTGACAAGACATCTGATATAATGTAGAGCTGATGGATTGTATGGATATAAGTTGGACAACAGAACTCTGTTAACTCGTGGCTTTTATTGTTTTGCATCATGGCTATGATCTACTAGTAGGTCTATGGCTGATTTTGCCCTAAATAGTTCATTTATTTCTCAATTGGGTGCTTGCCATTATTCCAGTTTTTAAAAAATGTGTCTGTTGTGAGTTTTTAAAATAAGCTATTTTACGTTCTTTGTAGGGTAGGATTTTAACATTGGAATAATGAAGTAGTCACTCTGGTAGACCTATGTTTGGGTCTTTTTAACTTAGTTCAACCCGTGATGTTAATATCTGTATTTGTTCATTTTACTGCATACATAAACTAGTTTATCATATGCTCTGAATTTGTACTTACATTTATTAACTTAAAATTTTATCATTGTCTTTAGCTTGTTATACAGAGGTGGAGTCGGATTTCCATGCAAAGGTTCCTGTTGTGTTTTGCAAGGACAGTAAAAGGTATGGCAGATGTCCTTTTGTTGCAAACGTACAATTTTAAAATTTAGGTGAGGAGGAAGTGGAAATAAACAAACGGGTTAGAGGTATGACAATGCAGATCCAACACTCCAAAGTTGTCCATGTACAATGGCCAACCTTCTCACTTGATCCAGTGGCTTGGCAGGTGCTTAGTGTGCACTGGAGAAGACTGGAACAGACTATCCCAATATATCTGTTACATGACAAGGTTACATGTGTCAAATCTAAAGTTTTACTCCAGTACGAACCACATCTGATGTATGTAGAAGAAAGCACATTTATCAACCCCAAGCTGCAAAGCTTAGTGTTAATTCGCTGTGACATATACTGGTAATGCAAGTTATAATTGCACTGTTGAGCAAATTAATCAACCCTAATGAATAGAAATGAAATAGATGTTTGGTGAAAAAGGGATACAGTTTATCAATTATTTCTTAATGTGCAGATGAAAGGTTTTACAATATTGTAACTCCAAAAGCAAAACACATGCTTGAATTGAATCACTAAATGAATTAATTGACAAGCCAGATCATCCGTTGAGCCAGAAATACTTATATGCATACTTCAGGACTTCAATAGTTTGAATATATACCTGCACAGTTTAATGGTAATTCTCTGTGATATATAATGCAAGTCATAATAACATCCCAGCTGAATGGCAATTAAATTGATGTTCAGTGATGAAGGGATAGTGTTTTACAATCATGGTTTAAAACTGAACATTTACTTTGTATGTGCAGCTAAGAAGTTTTACAATGTTTTAACTGTAAAAGTAAAACAAATGGTTGAATTGCCTGGAGCTTAGGACAGACTAGCCCATTTATCACTGAATTAATTAATCAAAGAACCAGATCAGATCCAGAAACACTTATATGCATACTTTAGGAAGGCAATGGTTTGAATATATACCCATAACCTCTAATATGTAAACTACTGCTGCATGTTATATGTATATAACCTGCAGATTTACTTTTTTAGTGGGTTCACCTGTAAAGTTAGTGCTGGGAATGACACAGCGTGCCTTACCACTGAATTCCTAGAAGCTATTGGCAAACTGGAGCCTGTTCTCATCCCATTGGTGTTGGCATTTCGTTATTGGGCAAGGGTAAGTTAAGGGTCTCTGGCCTACATCTTTATTCTAGATACTAGGCTAAACCTAGACATGTAAAAGTCCATGTCCAACGACCATTTTGACCCATCTTGAAAGATTGGTACAACCTTGCTGTTTAGAAACAAGTGCAACATGCATGCTTTTTAACTACAGCCATATATGTGAATGTAATATGTGATGACATTTAAAAGGACAGAGTGTCAACCCTATAGCTTGTGAATCTCTTTGACTTTTCTAGATAATCGAGGACTCTCCCTTTGTTAAGGCTGTTAAAGTTAAACCCAGAATAGAACATCAGTGTACGTAGTTAGTAACATCAAGAAGTCTTGGCAGAGAATGCATTGAGGTGGACAGATGGGGACATTACACTTAAATATAAATACTTATATTTAAATATAATGTTGTGGAATTTGTTTTTGCTAGTGTTATAAAGTTATATTAATTGCAGTTGGACTCTGTGCTACACTTATCATAGAATTTACAACAATCTTCTTTAATAAAGAGGAGCTAGAAAATCTGTTTGCTAATCACTTGTCTAACAAATCATCTGTGCATATTAATTTGGGCATTGCATCTTCTTGTTGTTAGGTTACATTTAGCTTGTTTCTAGGCAACTGCCCTAGCTAATAATTTCTTGTGCAGTTTGAACTGTAAATGAGATGTAAGTCTCACAGTGACTCACTGCATGAAAATGACCTGTTACGTTTCTAGGAGAGAAATGATGAATAACAGCATCTTTTTCATTCTTCCCAGGCAAAAACAACAGCATTCTTATTGGCATATTGTTTATATTATATTTAAGTCGCATGTTAAAATTTGTTTTTTAGAAGATGACTATTGTAACTGCTTTGTGTCTTCAGCTTTGTCACATAGACTGCCAAGCCGAAGGTGGAATCCCATCTTACTCATATGCCTTAATGGTGGTGTTTTTCCTGCAGAAAAGGCAACCACCAATCTTACCAGCATATCTTGGCACCTGGGTAAGCACTAATTTGGAGAATGCTGCAATCTTAACTTCTTATTTAATGACTTTGGAAGTCAAGTAGGATTTGCCACGCACACATTTTCTTATGACATTTCTACATGCTCTGTGCAGATAGAAGGTTTTGAGTCAAAGAAGCTAGATGAATACTACCTTAAAGGTGTGTCTGACGGACGATATGTGGAATGGGAATACAAAGTTTCCAACAGTGAGGGCAAAGGAATGGATGGAAGATCCAGAGCTGAGCAGAACCACAGGAAGGCAACAGGGTCGGAAGCAGACAATAGGAAGTACAAGGAAAGACGAGGAAAAGTGAGTGCTTTGTTTCTTTAGTGTCAAGATGCCTGCAAATTCTACATTGATTTACATAGAGGCAGGGACCAATACATGATAGACATCCATAAAATATTAAACAGTAAATCAAAATCAAATGATATAGATAATGCAGGTAGGCAGCCTCATGGGGGAGACCTTGATGGTGATTTAGTGGAAACAAACTCAACTTTAGTGTAATTTAACCTACAGATAATACATTATGTGTCTATAGGTTGTGAAGAAGTAACTATGTATTGGGTGTGCTTAAAGAAATAAAAAGTACCGGTACTTAATTTTAGTGGGAGCAAAGGACCAGTAACACTAGAAAAAAACCCATTTGGACTGGCAGTTCTTACTACATAGTACTGGTAAAAATGTTCTCTTTGAGGCTGAGTTCCTTTTGTATTACTTTTACTTGTTTTTTTATGTTTGCAGCCGTCTTTTATCCATTAAGTTTCCTATGGAACTCTAGTTAATGCATATTCACAAAGTGCCCCAGAAAATCCAGTTTGGCTTCCAGCAGAGAGACCACACAAACCAATATTAAAATGATGCAACTGTAATAGTTTTTATATATATTTTATATATATTTTTAACCACCTATAGTTGATTATATGGGATACCTCTCTCAAAAAGGCATATCTATCTGGTCTTCCTTATCTTAGTGACCAATTGTCACTCTTTATATGTTTGTGTGCCACCAGAGCCGTTTGGTGTTTGAGCATTCGCTCGAAGTTTCCCTCGGACAGTTATGGTTAGAGCTTTTGAGGTTTTACACACTGGAGTTTGCAATGGAAGAACATGTGATCAGTGTCCGGGTACAAGGCCTAATAACCAGGGACAACAAGAACTGGCCAAGAAGGCGTATAGCCATTGAAGGTAAAATTTAACTTCGTCATGTATAGTTGTTTTTTTTTTTCCTGAGATTTTAATTCTTTTTTTTTTTTAGAATTCTTTGAAAGGATTTTTTTTCTGGTTTTTAGCATATGTCCTCACTTATACATTTTTCAAATCCCACCCTGCAAATGTCCTGGAAAGTATCCAAATCAGCATTTTTCTTTTGTGCTGCATTTTTACCATCTGCCCAGTGCTTTTACTACCTTGTCTGTGAAATTAATCTTTTTCTAGGCTAAATGGCCTCCTCAACCACAGGGCCATATAAATATAAACAAGAGGTTTGGAACAAGATGTAGAATATTTAAAAATATATAATATATTTTATTCTAATAAAAAAAAAACGACCAGCTTTGAATTATCTCAGAAAACTGGTAACTATAACATTTTAAATATTATATTTAAAGTGAACCTCTCCTTTACATGAAGTTCCAAAATTTGTTCAGATTTACTGTAATATATTAGTGACAGTTATTAACAGGATTCACACTGTCACTGGACAAATCAGGGAATATTAGGAAGCAGTCCCCACCTCATCCATTTGAACTAATTGCTGCATTATTGGTAAGACTTATAAAATAGATTTTTTTCTCTGCAGTTTTTGACAGTTTAATTTTGTTTCTCTTCATATCTTTCCAACAGGTTGTCAGATTTTATCTTATGCTTTGAAAATTATATGAGACAAAGTGGTTTTACAAGTTGTTTCTTTGACTTGGCTGATTGCTGGGTTGTGATAAATGTTTTATCAATGATGGCCATACATGGAGTAACCCATTTCAAAATAATTATTGTTGCGTTGTCTGAAATTGGTCTTATTAATTTATTGCTGAGTGCAGTGATAAAATGTTTCCTGATTTGTGATTTACCTTACTATGCTTATTATGTAGTCATTGTTACGGAATGATCAGTTACATCAGTTATTGAAATTCCCTTTAGATCCTTTTGCACTAAAGAGAAATGTTGCAAGGAGTCTGAACAGCCAGATGGTGTATGAGTATATTTTAGAGCGGTTCAGAGCAGCCTACAAATATTTTGCATGTCCACAATGCAGAGAAACAAAACAATCTAAAGCAAATGCCAGAAAAAGAAGAAAGCATAATAACCATAAATCAGCTCAGCCCGAAGATGATGCAACTAATGAGAGGATGTCAGAGGGTGAACCATGCTGGGAAAAAGAAGTGGACGAGGATGAGAGCACCTCAACCAGTGAAGAAGTGTCAGAAAGTGATGGACAGTCATGTTCTTTTAAGAATGAGTTGGTGAACTCCATGGAGAGACTGCTGGTGGACAGGGACAAAGTGGGACATTCTACCATGTCTACTGATTATAGCAATCTGGACTTATTGACAGTGGAGAAAAGCGACCACACACATGAACTTTTGAGGAATGAAAACTGTAATGGGAAGGACTCTTTGGCAATGGAAGAGTTAACTGATACTACTGAAGAAGGGTGTAACCCAGGAGCAGCTTCATGTTTGGATAACTGCTCTAACAACTGCACTTTTGCTACCTCACTTGGTTGTGAAGCCTTGAATGATAAGGAAAACCTCAGTGAGGAAGATCTACACTATGTCTTTGACAAGTTTATATTGACTTCTGGGAAGGTAAGGAATAGAGAATTTTGGCCTGGAACTGATATGGGAGAATTTTCTTCTGGTATTGTTAGAAGAGAATTTTTGCATGAAGAAAATTGTACAAAATAATTTTTACCGAATTTGTCTTTTGGTAATTTCCACTGGAAATAGATCTCTCAAATCAGTACCAGACAAAAATCTTTTGTGTATGCAAAAGAGATGTCACATAAATTAGTTAGGTGTTTTTTTTACCTGCTTTTTTTTGTCTTTCAAAAAACGCAGAGGAAATTTTATTTTCTGTTATAAAAAAAAAAAA
>JAKJJM010060078.1:0-11488 GCA_021901965.1 Pipa carvalhoi | reverse complement strand
TCATATAATACTACAGTACTCATCCCTCTACTCATATAATACTACAGTACTCATCCCTCTACTCATATAATACTACAGTACTCATCCCTCTACTCACATAATACCACAGTACTCATCCCTCTACTCATATAATACTACAGTATTCATCCCTCTACTCATATAATACTACAGTACTCATCTTTCTTAATAGCTTAAAGAAGAACTATATCTTAGTTCTAACTAATATTTTATGAGCCTTGACAAATTTTTACACACATAGGGGGATATTTATAAAGGTTTCCGCTGATTTATATAGGATGGAAAACTATTTTTCGATATAAAAAATGAATCAGAAGTGACTTTTAACAAGGTGATAAAAGCTTTTGCAAATAGACGATCCCAGCATAATTTAAAAAGAAAAACATTATGGGGGTTATTCTCTAAAGTGCGAATTGTCGTGTAAAGGTGTGAATTCACCAGCTAAGGACAGTCACAATAGACTGCTACTGTCGCAGTTGCAACTTTATAATGAGAATATTGTCACAGTCGCACCTTTACAAAGGAAATGTCAAAGTTGTAACTTTAAAAATTGTCGCAGTCACGACTTTATAATGGGAGAATTGTCACAGATGCGGATTTGCTATGGGAATCCGCTGTTTCAGAATTTGACAGTCGAATTCTCACTTTAGTCCCGTTTCTCCAGCATTAAGTGGTCAAAAAACTTTTTGTCTTTTCTGAATATCCCCCACAGCAGGGCTGTGGAGTCGGTAAGCCAAAGCCCCGACTCCTCAATTTCCCCTAACTCCCGACTCCGACTCCACCAAAATGGGCTCCGACTCCGACTTCGACTCTACGACTCCAACTCCACAGCCCTGCCCCACAGTGTTTGACTGGTTGGGCAATGTCATTTTGTCCATTACACCGTGAATATTAATGAGACATTCACTCAGTACTGGTTTTCACACACGTTAAAAAAACACAACATGTTTTAATGCTAATTTAATAACAGCATAATTGGTCAAGCGACCAGATCTAAAAGTGAGAGGGGTGAAACAGGGGAATAGAGGAGATACTTATTTGCCAAATGATTGTATAAAAGACATGAATGGAAAAAAAAAAAGTGTAGGCGATCCAGCATAATGTAATCTAAATCCAAAAGTCAATTATACACATCAAACATCATTACAGTATTATGTGATACAGAATTATTACACTGACCGGCTAGTGATAACAGCTATAATGTCCAAATCCAAATACCAATTCATAGTTCTAAATACTATAGGTAGCTTCAAACAATGACGTACCTTAGTTGTGTGAGTAGCGCCTTGCTCAGAGGCATAACTAGATGCATAGGAGGCCTTGTGCACAACTGCCACCGGGGCCCCTTAATCTCCACCAACCCTACCAGCAGTTGCTGCAGATGCTCCATCCCTCTGGCATCTAAGAGAGCAGGGGACTTGAACAAATTAGCCAGCCAATATTCAGAGTTCTTAATTTCAGTATGAATCTAAGGACTTTGGCTGCTTATAGGTATGCCAGTTTAGCTGGTTACAGTCTGGCATGCCATCTAGCCTGTGACGTTAGCTTACCTTTAACACTGTCCATTTATACATGCAGTTGTTAGGTGCTGGTAATTTTGGTAGTCTTGTATAGAATAACTAGCGTCTAGTCAGAATGATATAATTCACACAGCCGACACTGATTTGTTTAATATAGATCACAGCCATGAAACAATAAAAGGCACATTAATACATCAACCTGGATAAGTCCCTCTTTTAATAGCAGACATTCCTCAAGGCTTCGTGACCTTTAGTTGGATACTCAACAGTGACCCAAGTAAAGGTCAGTTACAGCTGTCATTTGCTGTGTGGAAGGTTGAAGCTATTTTGGGTGCCCAGCTTCTCCATCACTCCTGTTGGCCTACAGTTCCTGTTGTCTGATTGGACACTATGAAAAGCAGCAGCGAGTATATGAGAGAGTTGTGTCACCAGTGTCTGGAACACTGAAGGGACCAGGCTTCAGGCTCACTATTCTGAGGCAGACTCTGTCCCACAAGCCTCAGTAAAATTTACAGCCAATTATTAATTTGCCTGTACAACCCATTTCCCAGACTACAATCCCTTAAAGCAAATCTGACCCACATTCTATTCATTAGAGTTCATTTACTGCAACTATGCCACATCGCCTAGTCATTGTACGCCATGGGGAGAGCTCATGGAATCAAGAGAACAGATTCTGTGGCTGGTTTGATGCTGATCTTAGTGAGAAGGGGGTAGAGGAGGCTTGCCGGGGTGCTCAGGCAATCAAGCAGGCTGGGATGGAGTTTGACATCTGTTACACTTCTGTGCTGAAGAGGGCAGTGCGCACACTGTGGTACATCTTAGATGGGATAGACCAAATGTGGCTGCCGGTGGTAAGAACCTGGAGACTGAATGAGCGCCATTATGGCGGACTAATTGGTCTCAACAAAGCGGAGACAGCACAGAAACATGGAGAGGAACAGGTGAAGATTTGGAGAAGATCTTATGACGTCCCTCCCCCTCCTATGGGTGAAGATCACCCCTACTACAAACTCATCGCTAAGGTAAGAAGCTCTCTTACTGTATCTCTGTTCTGAAACTTCTTTAATTGCTTAATAAAACCCCACCTCCCTATACGCCTCCTGCACACACCTAAAAAACATGTTTCCTCATTACATCTTTTTAAATTCCTCTAATTTCTCATTATATTATTTGCACATGACTCCTCATTTTCAGGGGAATTCATCAACAGGGGCAATCTTTCTAGAGGTCTAGTAACCCATAGCAACCAATCAGCAGTTAGCATTCACTGGTATAAAGAAACTAGAATTCCAAAAGCCAAATTCTGATTGGTTGTTATGGGTTACTACACCTCTGTAAACGATTGCCCCTGTTGATGAATAAACAAATTGTTGCTTTTTCTCTTATTTTACCCTCTGCTGTTTCATGTAAACTCATTTTAGGCCTATGTATTAATTCTTCCAAGGGTCATGTCACACTAGGGGCTGTAAAATGTGCTAAAAAATACAAAAAATACAGAAAAATCAGCCCATCCATTTTAATGGCCAGCCATGCTAATATTTTATAGGCATTTTGTCATGATACATAGTAAGGTCACAAGTTACTGACTAAAGGCCAAAGAGTCACATAAAGCTCTGAATTTGTGTCTCTTTGCCACTTCCCCATGTTCGCTTATTGATCAATGCAGAGTTTGGGGGGGCTGGTGGCAGAACTCGACATTCTACTTCATATTTGATAAGGGATTAAGCCAAAGTTTAGTTCTTTAGGCTAGGGCCACACTGGCTTTTGTGTAGCTAAGCTGTAAAATAGTATCCATTGTTTCCTTTGGGATAATCCACACAGGCTATTTTGTTTTATACCAATATGAGCTTAATTAAAAACAGCTCAGCTGCAAAAAACAACCAGTATGACCCTGGCTTGAATCTAACTTATTCCTAAAATTCTCCTTAAAGTTCCAAACAGCCTTACTTTTTAAACTTCTCCTGTTGTGCTCTATATAATATTCCTCATAACCTTATGTCACTTTTTGTGTATGAATATTGCTTTCTGCAGGATAATGGTAACCAATAATTGTGCTGGTACAGTGTTGCTGTGCAACTGGATGCTTTATTGCTTCTGTCCATTGCTTGTTACTATGGAGACAAATAGAGCATCTTTTAAAAAAAGCTAGTTACCTTATCGGTAATGCAGGCATTTTGCAGGTCTGCTGACTAAGTAGATGAATTAGTTTATTGTTCCTACACCCATATCCATACCTACAAGAGTAAGAGTTAATTATTATGTCCTATAGATTTAAAGTAGTAAAATAATAACTTCTCCAGGCTCCAGTGGCTATATTAAATTATTTGATTGAGTGAAGCATTATTGTAATATATTCTATTTAAATACTTAGCAGCCCTACTATGCAGGGGTGTCACAATAGGGGTTATAGCAGTTGCGACTGGGCCCTTCCTGGAGCTTTGCAACCTGTTTGTAGTCCCCCAGATCCCAGTAAGTGTCCTTTATTTGGTCCAGGAGGGTGGGAGTGGCACTGTGGGTGCAAAGGAGGCAGCTGGCTGTAGGCTGCCTAGGTGCATTATGTTGCTGGGAGGGGGCTGCTGTCCAGCTGGGAACCCCCTCTTTTCCCCAGCTCTTATCTGCTATAGCGATAGCACTACAGCACAATCTCCCTATCACTATCCTTACCCTAGCCAGCAGTACTGCTCACAGGAATTGAAATCGGCTGAAGGGAGCCCTAGGGAGGTTTTGTTATCCAAATTACCATGCAGTACACTGTGGCCTTGCCTATTTACTGTATTTGTTGCTTCTATATATGTAATTCTCTCAGTACTAACTTTTCTCTTCTTAATGCCTTCAGAAGACTGCCTTCATATTATATATATATAATATACAAAAGTTATGACATGTAGGCAATGCTGCAGTATATTGCATGGTAGTACAGGCCTAGGCCTCATGGGAGCCTAGCAACAAACCTAAAGGATATGATGTAAACTTCTGTCTGCATTAAATGCAAGGATTATATGGTTACACCTACACATTCCTACATATGCTTGTCCATCCAATCATACATCCATCTTAGCTTTGATGAGAGACTCTGGATCTCATTACAAGACCTATGGGTATGGGGTTAGTTTTTGTTCCTGTTCAGTCCACCCCTTTGGATTATCCCCACCATTGGTGGGTCCTCTCAGGTCCTTCCTGCCCACTGAATGTGGGTCACGCTCTCCAGCGAACTCCTTAGAATACCTATAATATCTGGCCCACAATGTCTCTCATTGACCACAAATAACATGCTGTTAAGTGATATGTATGTATGCTGTTTTCATAATAATGTTTGACTTTTTTATTTTTACTATTAATAAACGTAAACCTTTTTGCACTGGCAGTAGAGCAGGGCGACTGCTGGTTTTAACCTATACATTAAACAAATCCCTTTTTCTATTTTGAACATGATCAGTTTAAAGATAATGTTTGCTTTAAAGGCAATATGTCCTGCCCTATTTAGCAATCATAGCAGAACTATTTATAGAAGCCCCCTACCCAGAGAATACACAAAACAGATGCTCAAACCTGTTATGAGTTATGTGCACATTCAGATTAATAATTAAATATTAAATATCCTTCTTAGATAAAATGTAATCCCCTGATTCCTCCTGTCCCTGACTAGGGTAGAGACGTCCTTGCTCCTAAAGCCCCTATAGGCATGGACCTCTCTTCCTTACAATAAAGTCTGACACTGATCACAGAATTTACCAGTACTAATTTTACTGTATAACACTGTACTCTGTGGCACCTACTGCAAACGGAGATTAGGTGGGCTTGCTGAGGCTCTCAGTGGCAGCCTCCAGCTATTCATCAGGTCTGCTTTGTTGAGGACACCTGTGATTCTTGCTTCACAATTGATGACAAATCCCTTTTCATTCTGAACATATTATTCTCTAGTTATAGTGACATCACAGACAGTACTGCATAACAGGGAGACAAAGAGCAAGCAGCGCACAGATTAACTGCAGTACAAAATCAGAAAAATCCTGCTTGCTAGAGCTTACAGTCTTCAGAAAATTAGGAGACTGATACAAAAGGGACAGGTGTTTTGGTGTAAAGAGATTCCCCCTGATGGGGGCTTGGATAGTATTCAGCGCTGCTTGAAACAGCCACTTGGCCACTGTCGAAGTGCTATAGGGCTCGTTTACAGAAAGCTGTAGGGGTAGGGAAGATAAAAGGAAAATTGAAAAACACACACATACTGGGGATCACTTAGTTATGAACTGACAGTAAACCACACAATGTCATGTGGATGCTAATCTCTAGAGTGCCAGCTAGTCTATCTTCTCTATCTGCTTTGTCAATGTTCCCCAGTGAAATATAAGGCACTAATATTCCAGCTTCTTACTGTACTAAAGAGGGGCAATCATTTACTGAGGTCAAGTAATCAATAGCAACCAATCAGAGGTTGGCTTTCAATATTGTAACTGCCTTATGCTAGTGAATGCTAGCTGCTGATTAGTTGCTATTGGTTACTACTGGACCTCTGTAAACAATTGTCCCTGTCATTCCTCATTTGGAAACCTAAATTTTTGCACCTTATAAATGGGAAGCTTGTTTTAATGAAATCAAACTGAGTAACTCAAAGATAGGTGTACAGAAGTCTCTAATCCAAGCATTCCAGCTTTAGAATTTCTACAATACCATTGTCATCATATTTTTGTCTACTTACCTCCAGGACCGCCGTTACGCTTCTCTCACCTCATCTGAGCTTCCCTCCTGTGAGAGTTTGAAGGACACAATTGCTCGTGCCCTCCCATTTTGGAATGAAGTGATTGCCCCCCAGATCCTGGCTGGAAAGCGCGTACTGATAGCAGCACATGGAAACAGCTTGAGAGGAATCGTCAAGCACTTAGACAGTAAGAAACCATGGATTGCTCATTCTGTGTACAGTCCACAAACCAATTTCTAGACGTCTTTCAGCCTTGTGGGTTTTACGGACTAGCCATGTGGGTTTATAGTGCCACTAGGTTACACAGCGCTGTACAATTTAACAATACAATTATAATACAAACATGGTAAAGGGTTTAGTACAAGTGAAATAAATTACAACCATAAATCATGAGTGATTGAAACAAGGGGATGACATTGCCTGACCCATAGAGGTGCAATATATTTATTCTGTTACTATCTTTTCTGTATATTTTTCTTTGTGTTCCAATTGCCCCCAGTACCATTCCCTCTGACCCATCTGCCTAAACTCACACAGTCTCTGTATCAGTTACTCTGACCTTTTAAAACAACCTCAGAGAGAGATGTTATCCCAAAATAACCTGCTGTGACCTTCTGAGTTCAGTTTACTGGGTTGCAGGAGGGGGGAGTACAAGGACATATTCACTGCGTCCCAGATTGCTCTTAGCTCCTCACCTGCTCAGTTCATACTAAGCCAAACACTAAAACTTGTCTGGTTTATACCCTTTAAATCCCATCTGTAACTGCACCATTCACCTTCTATCAGCTGTTTGTAGAAACTATCCACCTCTGTCTTTATTTTCCCACTTTATGGGCCTTATTGACTAAAGGTCGAATAGTCGCGTAGAGGTCTGAACTCACATTTAATCGCCACTTCCATGTTTGCTTATTGAGAAATCTCTGCATTGTGGCGAATACGTGACCAATTCGAGTGACTACGATAGTTGTGATCTTACGGAGCTCTTTGCATCACTTTGCTTGCGACTGCACAGGTACTTCTGCTACTGACTAAGTGGAGGAGTGTGTCGAAGGAGCGAATGCGACTAGGTGTACTGCTCCGAATTGTCCTTTTTGAATTTGCCACTTCAGACTGGCGAATTGGGGGGTTGATGGCAGGGCTCCAGTGTGGCGTAAGGTGACTATTCCTTCAAAAGTGGCAATGGCGAATGGAACTAAATAACAACATGACCTAGAGACAAGGTGACATAGAAAGAGATAGAATATTTGCAGAATACAATTAGTGGGACAGTGTGAGACTGACGTCATGGTCCTTCACTGGTCGAATTCTCCTCACTATGCATGATTTTACATCTTACTTCTATCTGACTGACTTTGCCATAATATGCATTGCGACTGCGATCACCGCTGTCCAACTGTTCGACAAATCTATTCTCAGCTTCATCAATAAGGAGAAGTGAAATCGCGACCATTTTGACAATGCAACTTGAATTGTAGCGAGGTGAATTCAACAGGTAAATTCACCCTTTAGTCAATAAGGCCCTATATCTGGGCATATCTGATCCACCAAGTTAATGTATACACCTGTATTTGTGCCCATTCCTCATTAACTGGTACTTTCTTCAAGTGATCTTTGCTTTTGCTGGTACTAAACTTCAGCTACTGGCTAACATTGGGAAGGTGAGAGTTGAAGTTCATTAACAGCTGGTACACTCCAGTTTTTTCTTAAAATATTCCCTATCATTCACATTCTCTGATTGCCCAATTTCTCTCTCTGAATATCTCAGTTGGTTTTGTAGGTCAGTCAAATAATATTCTAAATGATTTGAGTACACTCGCTTTTTTCCGAGTCCCTACCTATTACATATCCATATCCTGTCCCAGCTGCTCACTTCTCTTTCAGGTCACTGCCCTTATTCTGCCATCATGTGGCTGTAGATCGTATTACTGCTAAATAATAGTAATGATAAATAACAGCAGCTATATGAACAGTGGGGGGTTGTACTAAAAATTTCTGTCTATTAATAATATGCAGAACAACAGAAAGAATTCAGGGAGACGTTTACTGGGAGAGTCAGCCATCTAGTCTCAAGATATATTGCAACAGAAATAACCTCATATCTATTTATTGTAGAACCGTGAGGGTTAAACATTGAAATACCTCTTTAGACTAACAGATGACGAGTAAACATTTAGTAATGTTTATTCTAGAGCATGCTCTGCCTTTTGTGCTACAAAGAGGTTTCTTAAAAGAAATTTATTAGCAGACCTTATATGGCAGATTATTTTAATACTGTAGTCTCCAACCAATATATACCTCTAGCACGAGACTACCAATTAATGTGTGTATATTTTACTGTAACAATAAGAAAATAAGCAATAAAATACAAAATAAAAACATTGACCATCATGTATCATATCCTATTCTCAGTTCAGTTTTGCTGAATATTAGCTACCAACTCCTTTGAAAGTCTCAGGGCCAGATTCCGTAAGCTCCGTACTTCTGGGGAAATGCCATTGCGAAGGCATTTCCCCGAAGTGCATGAGGCGCGGCCGCTGAAATAGTCACGGTCGCGCTTCATGCACTTCAAGAACAGGGTGAACAGAGCGGCATTTTGAAATAGCAGTGCCAGCAAAAATGCCTCAGATGCATTTATAGTTATTATATATTCAATATGCACTTTCCAGAATTCTAAGTTGTGTCTAGAAAGTATAATATTTAACTGTTTAGCTTTAAAATTGGGCTTTCTGGCTCCCTTCCTGAATATCTGTTGTTTAAAGTACCATAGAAAACAATGGGACTAGGTGAAGTCTGTTTAACAACATGGCTGCTGTCAGTAAAGCTAAAAACAGACAGAAAGCAATACAATTCATTAATTCAGCTTTAAAGATGACATTTTTTTCATTTGAATAACCGCCATGGCAATACAAGTGAGTTTCTCTATTTTTGGATGTTACTGGTAATTCAAGAACCATGATTCAGAAATATGGAGAAGAATATCAATACTAAGATCCTGCTACTTGGTTGATAAAATAATATATTTTATTCCTGGAAACTTTGCTGCTCCAACATAGGTCTTCTTCTCTCTCCACAGACATGACTGATGCTGCCATCATGGAGCTCAATCTACCTACTGGAATCCCTATTGTCTACGAACTAGACGATAACTTAAAACCAACCAAACCCATGAGTTTTCTTGGGGATGAGGAGACTGTACGAAAAGCTATGGAAGCAGTGGCTGCTCAGGGCAAGGTCAAGAAATAGATGAAGAGTCATAAAGAGAACGCCATGGGGAGGGGGGGGGGTTAAAAGGGGCTGGGGAAAATGAGAGGGACTGTGAAGACTAAGCAAAGCTTCCTGTGGCGCTCTAATAAGCCTTTTTTTCAGCATTCATACAACCTCTCCAGCTGGGAAAAGAAGCTGAGTGAATTAATACAAGAAATCAGCAGGAGAGATCTTTGTCACAAGGACATAAGACTAATCTATGATCTAGCGCTTACCGATACACTGATATGGGGGGTGAATTAAATATTGTAAAGTGAAAAAGGAGCAAAGTATCATCCCAAATGCAGAAAATCTGCATTTTACCCTGCAAAACGTGTTTGCTCTTGTGCCCAGTAGGAGCAAAGAAAACTATGGATGGAAATCAGTCCGCAAAATTTGCTCCTTTTGTACAGTAATACAATATACTATGTTCCTCTTCAATGTCTTAGAGATTAAAGATTTATACTGTGACCTTGGACTAACTTGTGATCACTAGAATAAACACATACTTCCAAACTCGGTGACCTATGGATCACAAGCCTACATTAATAACTAGAGACCTTACTAAGAAAGTCACTTACTGATCACGAGCCTAGGCATAATCAGTTACCTAGTGATCACAAGTGTACATACATACACCAGACTTGGTGATCTAATGATCACAAGCACAATTAAATACTCAGTAACTAAGTGATCACTCATTACCTAGGTTACATGGCCATTTCCTTTATATTTTAGAATGTAATAGTTTTTCTGAATGTTGACTGGGTGAGCAAGTCTGTATTTTTACCCAAATAAAACAAAATAAATTCAGTGATTCATGTCAGGCATTGTTCTACCTATGTGATTATCCAAAGATGAATCAGCTTTGATTTAATTATTAGTTCTTGAATCCCCCAAGAGCAACTGAATTATAACTCCCTACATCAGAACAAGCCAAAAACAAATACAGAAATGCTGGATTAACATCACTCCATTATATATGGACATTTCAGCCCTGCCATCCTGCAGATCCTACCTAGAGAGCTGAAACTGTAAATTTAGCTTCCATATTCTGGAGTAACTCAATGAAAACAAGTATGTGACTCCATATCAGCATGTGTTTATGAGGGTTTGATCCTATCATATTAATCTGATCAGCTTTTATGAGGAGGTCAGTTCTAGACTGGACTGGAGTAAGTTGTTGGATGCCATAAATCTTGATTTGTTTCCAAAGCATTTGATGACGTGTCACATAAAAGGTTGAAAAGTGCTAGACTGCGGGAATACGTGTGTAAGTGGCTTAGTACCTAAAACAGAGAGTGTAACTGTACATATTCAGACTGGATTACTGTTACTAGTAGAGCACTAATTTGTTCAGTATCAAGCCCCTTCAAATCTCTGATATAATTATAATAACATTGTGGAGGGATTGCACAGTACAATTTACATATTTGCAGATGATACTAAACTATGTAACTGTGTCTTCTAAGAGTTTCCTTCCTTTGGGATCAGTGACAAAGCGGGTGGGATGTTTTGGACATGTCAAATATGCGTCTATGGAAAATGATTTTCACACGACCAATGAATGGATCTACTACACATCATACTTCATCTCCATAATATATTACTAATAACAATAAAGAGTTGTAAGCAGACATTCTTTTCATTTAAGTATTGTAAGTACAGCAATGACCAGCAGTGGCAAAGTGAGGAGATCAACATAAAGGGGGTTATTCCGTAAACTCCGAATTTGCCCTTCCGAATTCACTGATAGCGAACTCTCATTATAAAATCGCGACAGCGACTAAAAAATTGTCGCGGTCACGATTTTATAGTTGGAGAATTGTTGCGGTTGCGACTTTATAATGGGAGTTCGCTATCAGTGAATTTGGAAGGGCAAATTCGGAGTTTACGGAAAAACCCCGAAAGACTATGGGCAAAATTTATAAAAGTCGAAAAGGCTGATTCGAATTTTATCGATTGTACAAAAACGGGTTCCGATCGATGCTTTTCGATTGGTGTTTTC
>JAKJJM010060059.1:0-13179 GCA_021901965.1 Pipa carvalhoi | reverse complement strand
CAGAGGAAAGTAACTTGTGAGGAGGTGTTTACCGTTAACTGTTAGACAAAAATGTCTGGGGGAGGGAACCTTTTCATGGAAAACTGGCTGTTACATGGTCACTCGCACATTTCCTGGTGCAGGAGTTTTACAGTGCAGTGTATTAAATCATCCAGCTTCAGATGGAAAAACTACTGGGGAGAAATGCTTTTAGTATGGTATAGTACTGCATATGTAAAGATGTAATCTGACTATAGTTCCCCTTTTAAATGCATTTTATCTACCTAGATATTCAATTTTTTAGACAGTCCTATTGCCACACCTTTCTGTAGTTATTAAATGCAGAGGAATGGCACACTGGATTAGGACACATAAGGGATTATGAGCAGGATGTAGGCTATTTTTCTCTAACTCTACATCAGTCATGTTAAAGGACCAGTAATACCAGAAATAGACATCCATTTTAGATTAGCGTGTCAATAATTTCTATATAATATTCGTAAAAATATTTGTGTTAATTTTTATTGCAGCCATACTTTATTCTTTTGGTTAATCACACTTGGTCCTATGTATTCTGAATCATTATTGATAATACACATTAATTTGGTGCTTCAGAAAACTGATTAAACAAAGTATTTTTTTTTAAATAAAATGTTAACCTACTACTAAGTCTATTACAATTCTTAGTGTATGTATTAAATCCATATAAGGCATTTAATTGTGACTGTTTTATTTTTGGTTGGGGGGGTGGGGGGGCTTGTCTACCTGCAAATCCCAGACCTGGGGCAACTGGATGGATCCCAGTAATTAACTGCAGTGGGAATAACCAATCACAATAGGCACACTTTTATATCTTGTCTACCTCCCATTTCACCCCACTTCTTTAAACTGGATGTATTAAGAAATGTTTCACTATTTAACACATTTTTTGTTTTATTGGCTCATTTAATCAAAGTGGTAGTAAAATAAGAATTGACAGCCAAAGCTGGTATTGAAGTGCAAAGAAAACTACAAAAGAAGTGACTAAAGCAAATACTTTGGCAAAAACTGCATAATTATAAACCATGTGTTACATTCACACTTCCTTATATATGTGAATATGGCGATAAGTTATTATTATTGGTGTCTAGTCCATAGAATAATCAAAACATACCGTAAATGATTCCATATTCTGTGAACACTTCTATTTTTGTTACCTAAAGAACTGTAGTCTCTTTCTTTCTTCTCTTTCTCACCTTAGGTATAATAATGTACTAAGTGTTTGCTGTCTTAGACCAGATTTGGCCATTCTACCCAACAGTGACCTAACAGAGGTTAGTACCACAGAATCATGGTCTGAACTATGGTATTGTCCGTTTATTCCCATTAGTATTTTTTACTATGTTTCTTCTTTGACTTTTTCTTTGTTATAATCTGCTTTTTTTTTTTATCATGATTAATATTTTATGGAAAGCATGTTTTTACCATGGCAATGGTGTCATTTCTTTTTTTAGATTGGAGAGCGTGGGGCAAATCTTAGTGGTGGTCAAAGGCAAAGAATTAGCCTTGCAAGAGCATTGTACAGTGACCGCAGCATTTACATTCTTGATGATCCGCTAAGTGCCTTGGATGCCCATGTGGGCAATCACATTTTTAACAGTGCTATCAAGAAGCATCTGAAGTCTAAAACAGTTATTTTTATTACACACCAGTTACAGGTAATGAGCAGATATATAACTGAATTAATACATGTTATATTAAAGGGGGTGAATACCTCTCCCAAGTTGCAATTGACTCATTTATAGTTTGAAACCTTAGAAACTCCGTTTCTCCCAGAACAAATAAACTAAACTTTTTTTGGGAAGAGGTTGTGAGTCGGTAAGCAGCAGGCAGAAGTTTTTGATAAACACTTTTGGCCAAACACAGCAGAAGCTGTCAGTATACTTATTGGAGAATCTTTCTAAAATGCTCACTGACTGAAGGTACTAGCTTTTCTCTTCACTTTCATTATAGTGAAAGAAAACTTTCATATTAAATAATATTAAAAATTTCTCTTTTGAATTTCATTCAATCAAAAAGGGCAATTCTGTCTTTAGATTTTGGGAAGATTATGGTGAAATATTTTTCTGTGTGTTTTTTTTTTTACTCATTTCACTAGTACCTTGTGGATTGCGATGATGTAATTTACATAAAGGACGGATGCATCACAGAAAGGGGAACGCATGAAGATCTCATTAAACTAAATGGGGAATATGCTACCATTTTTAATAACTTTCAATTGGGAGAAGCACCTCATTTTGAGGTAAGTGCTTACTTTTGTATCTTCCATAGATATATTACCTATTATACGTAAATGTCAAAGATGGCAAAATCAGTGAGACAGTCACACCTATTTCACAAATAGAATTGCCTTTCATCTGACAAAGTGAAATCACAATCTCGCCTCGCCCCCAAATCCCCCCGCATGTGGGAGTTTTCAAACTGTATTTATATTTTTTTCCCAGTTTAACTTAAAGAAGAACATGAGCACTTCACTGAAAAAACCAGTAGAGAAGGGTGCTAAGGTTGGATCTGTGAAGAAAGAAAAGGCTATGAAAAAGGAAGAAGGTGCAATTTCAACAATGTGTTTTTCTTTCTGCAACCCTTTTACCCCTTTATTGCAAAACCTTTTAAGACCTTACTGTTTATGACCCAAGTCAATGATTGCTAGCCTGTGTTACCAGTTACTAAAAAAATTAATGTCTTTTGTGAATTAGCTGTGATGTTGATTGCAGATAACAGTGGAAGCCTAGGCTTATAATGTGTATACCTAATGCTTGGGCCCCTTTTAAGAGTTTTGCAGCTTGCAGTTATCCACATGCAGGAAAACTCCTAAATAGCCCACAAATTGTCAGAGCAATTCCTCTGTTTACTTGCCATAGGTAGCGCTGGTGACCGCTTCCAAACCTTGACCCAAGAATATATACTTGCTCACGACAAAATGCCCACGTGTATGTAGTAACTGGTGCCACCCACTAGAAATAAATTGGGGGGAGGCTATTTGTATTCTAAGTCACATGAAAAACTGCATGCTACATCACGGAGCCTACCCTTAATGCTGCACTTTCCATTTTGCTCCTGCATGGTTTACCGTAGTTGCAAAGCACAGAGAATGCAGAGTGGTTTTGTGCATTTTGCATGTTTCTATGACCCAACCATCCCAAGTACAACCACTTTTCATCATTATAGTTTTAGATTATCTGCCCATACAATGCAATAGCAGCAGGACAGAAAGCTATAGAATAAGTGGTAACCATAGAGTGAGTGTGTGTGTGTGTGTGTGTGTGTGTGTGTGTGTGTGTGTGTATCCATCCATTTGTTCACTGGCACTTCAGGATGCCTCTTGAGATGGCGAGGAATTCTACAGAGTTTTCTTTGAATTGCAAATATTTTGTGAAAAAAAGAACCTCAGAAACATATTTTCCTTAACTTCATACAGGCCAACTCATGCAGCTTGAAGAAAAAGGCAAGGGATCTGTGCCATGGTCTGTTTATGGAGCTTACATTCAGTCAGCTGGTGGTCCATTTGCTTTCCTGATCATCATGACACTGTTTGTGCTTAATGTAGGAAGCACGGCATTCAGCAATTGGTGGCTCAGCTACTGGATAAAACAAGGCAGTGGGGTAAGAAGATGGCTCATTTCTCTAAAGCATAGAAACAGAATTGGTGGGGATCATTATCTGTCCCATTAATGTTTAATTTCTGTCACCTTATTTGTCTGTACCACATTTGATGGATTTTTCATGTATTTTATTTTCTCTTACGTTGTGGAGCACATTGGAACACTTGGGTAAAAGGTGCCTCCCATCAGGAGGTAGGAAACTGCAAGGGTCTGAACTAAGATCATCCCACTTTACTTTTATCCCTGTCTCTTCCCCTTTCCAGTCAGTTTTTTTGTGTCCTCTGCACAGGAAGGTTCTCAGGACAGATACCTCTAGTGAGGTTTGATGCAAGGATTACTTCGGTCAATGATTAGCACTGACACCAGGGGTGACACCTGAAGTGATACCAACCAGTTCTGACTTCTAAGAGTGAACCCCATACACCAGGATTCCCCACAGAAAGACCCTTACCACTGGATCTGAGCATTCAGATGAATGGGCATAACAGCTTTATCCTGTCTCTCCTCCAGCATGAGTTAGAGTACAATGTGCTGACCAGTGTGTGAATTCACCTCTATCCTCCCCTCATTCCTCCCTACTAAATAACTTTCCCTCTTTAGTAATTGTTTAGATTACTCTTTAAAAAAAAACCTGTTTCTTAAGAGCGTTTATTACTTGCCGGTTTTGCTATAGTGCTTAACCCGAGGTTCCTCTTTTTTCTTTGTTCTGAGCAGTTTTTCACTTCAGGCTCATTTCCAGTTCCATATTGCCTGTATTCTCTCCTCTATGCTGAGGCTGTCCCAGTAGATCCTCTGAGTGAACTTTCTGGCTGGAATGTTGTTAGCTACACTGCTCTCTTCTGCTTGTAATTGCTGATCCTCTGCTTTCACTAAAGATCTGCAGGGATCCAGACTAAGATTTCTCTGAATTCTTCCCTATCTTTTCCCTTTCCCCTGCTAGGCTCTGGGGTAAGGGTTATTGAAAGGGATTCAGACTTCTTCTTTCTTCTCTGATCCTTTTTCCAGCCTTCTCCCTATCTTCTACTGGCTATGGTAAGAATATTGATTTTTTTATTATATTCTTATACCGCTTTCTATTATACTTAAAGAGACAGTACCACCTATCCTAAGTGTGTTTTAGGTCTGTTTGGTAATCCTCTTAAGGAGACAGCACTTCTTAGTCTAAGTCTCAATCCTACAGGGCTTCTAATACAATTAAAGAGACAGTATACCATTTCCTAAGTGCTTTTTGGGTGTGTTTTATAAGTGTTCCTAAGAGTACAGCTCTATATTTATGGTACAAAAACCTGTTTTCTAATATTTACATGGCAGAATAAAAAGGAAGGTTCATCTGCAAGTTTTCTAAAAAGACAACTTTTAGATGCTTGCATGTTTATACAAAATTAAAAAAGGGCTCCAAATATTATCCGTGTGAGCCTCACTCAGCAGATGTGCTCCAGACAAAAAACCCAGTCAGGTCCCTTCCACCCCTAACCCCCACCCTCCTTGGCAAACACCTCTGCAATATCAGAGGATATGCCAGCTTGGGCAGCCTTACTTACTCAATCTATAGCAGGCTTGATAGGACTCCATCAGTTCGCTTTCTCCGTTGAAAAAAGATAAGTCCTTAGCCCCCAAGCGTAAACGAGATACTGCCTCTGGAGAAAAATCTCCTGTTCTACCTCTGTACTCTGACTACTTCTCCAACAAGGAGGAGGGTTCTTTAAAATCCGCATTTGAGGCATCTCTCCCCTCTGAGGAGGAGCCGCCCCCACAAGATACCACTAAAAAGATGGACATTTTAAATAAGGCGTTCTGGATGTTAAAATTTCCAGTCCTGATCTGAAAGGAACAGAACCCTCTTTAAACAGTCAGGTAATAGTTCCTGGTCTTTCCCTCTCACGAGCAGTTACAAGCACTGGTGACAGAGCTGGTTAAACTGCATGGCTTGCCAACAGGAGATCTTGAGTTCAGCTCTCTGCAGTGTCTTGCATATACTGTGCAACGCCTCTCACAGCTAAGTTTTACAATGGGAAAAACCCAAACTCAAAATGCAAGTTACCGGTATATACTTCTCACAGGAATAAACTGGCTTATGGTCTTCTCCTCCTGCCATGGTTGCCTCCATCCATGCTAACCAAAAACGGTTCTGCCTGTTTCAGATGCACTGCATTCGTGGATCTCAACAATAAAATGTTAAAAGGGTTCCTTTAACCCCCCTATTTACGTCCATACGGTCCACTCTTCATCCCATTCTAGCTTCCTCATGGATCAGTAGAGCAATGGAAGCATGTGCATACTCTCACATATAAGGCATCTAGGATGGAGGTGCTAGGCAGACCTTTTTATACCTGTTGTCCTCATTCAGTAAGCCAGATGATTCTCTCTGATGCATCTCTAATGGGCCTAGGCTAAACCTTTAAACGAGTCTCCAAGCCCAGACATGGACATAAATTCACAGCCAATCCACCTTCTAACTAAACAGTCAGCATGACCATCCCATCCAAATGGTGGAGGCAGGTCAAAACACTTATCCAGAGCCTGGATCCTCAAACCTTTAATTGCTGGAAACTTCAGCAGGCTAATAATACTTATGAGTTTTTTCTCCCTAGGATTTCTTATGCTTGCAAGTGACCAGATTTTCTGACCATCGTGATGCAGTTTCAATACACCTAGGTAATTCTTTCCAGTACCTCAAATCCAAAAGTGAAATTTCTATTGAACCTCTTATTTTCTCCAAAAGGACGGACAGTTTCATCTAGTCCAGTAATTAAACTGAACAAGTTGGTAGTCTACAAAGGTTCAAAATAGAATCCATCACATCTGTAATTGGCTTAATGCAGCCAAGAGATTATCTCACACACTTAGATGTACAGGATGCGTCCCTCTGCATCCCAATTCATCTGCTACTCCAAATAAACCTTTCATCTGTTTTCAGAACAGACAATTTCAAGTGCAGCCCAGCTATTCTGCTTATTCTCACTGGCAGTCATGGAGAATCTCAGCTGAACCATCAGCTTGCAAGATCATCTTTGCAGCCCAGCCTGCAAAGGATCCTTTTGGGTGTACTTTTCGATTCAGAGTGCCACGTAGTGTATCCCAGCCTCTAGATAGGGTGGAAAAATTGCAGACAGCAGTCAAATCTTCAGTTCCAATAATATCCATCTGTGCACATTGTATGAACATTCTAGGTGCCATGGTTTCCAAAACAGAAATTGCTCCCTACACTCAGTTTCTCATTCACCTTCTCTAGAGATTCTCAGCAGTATTTATTCCAGGTCTTCAAGTTTGAGGCAGACTTTAAGCCGTCTGACTCTGGAACCAGGAGAGTGGGATCTCCACACTGAGATTTTTAGCAAAATTCTGGGTCTCTCCAGTGTAAGGGATCTGGTCCTATTACCTAGCATATATTCCATTCATCATGATTCCAGGAGGGTTACAAACTCGGACAAGAAAGTTCTCTAGTGATCATAACAGCTCCTCACTGACCCAGAAGACCATAGTTTGTAGTCAGCCCATTCGCTTGCCGTCCACGACAAGCTTTTCTATCACAGGTCCCATCTTCATCCCTACCCAGATCTTTTCAACTATGCAGCATATCTCTGGAGTCCAAGATCCTTAGAGATAAAATTACACTGAGACAGTCAGCGCCACCATATTCAAGACACTGTAACCTTCTTCATCCCACATTTGCTACAGAACCCAGTCTGTTATCTTCTCCTTCTGTTCTAGGAGTAATTGGGATCCTGGTAGATATCATGAGCGCCACTTGCTAGCTGCAGCACTGCTCATGCGCCGCTGGCATTTGTTTGCCGGCTAGAACTGGGTGAGCGTTACACCCAGTGCTTCCAGGTTGCCAGATAATCAGGAGCCACTGATCCCACATGACTTCAACAGCACCAAACTCAAAAGGGAGAGCACTGTCTTCGGCAGTGCTCAGGCAGTAATGTCATCCATGATGGTTATACACTTTTGCTGAGCTGTTAAACGTTTTCTGCAAAGTCTTCAGTACCTACTCTGTGTTTCAGCAGCTTGTGTTACAGCTCTTCAAGTGTCAGCTCTGCAGCCCAGTATTGCGGATTATTTTAATACCTTCATGATCTTCAGGTCTTTTTCCAGTTCTGCTTCTGACTGGCTGCTCTAAGTTTTTGGTTTTGTGTTCTTAAAAGTATGCTATGCTCGAAGTGATCCAGTGAGTTGTAGTTCTGCAGTTTCTCTAGCCTCCAGCGTCTCTAAGTGTTTCAGCCAGCTGCCACCAGTGGGGGATTAACGTATGGGCCGCAACCTGGTAGTCCTGTGCCACAAAGGCCATACCCCCTTGCGGGGGTTTAAAGGTAGAGACCAGGGGCTCCTTAGATCCCGCGCCTTGGTGTTATACCGTGCCAACTCCACTGTGGTAAGGAGAATCCACTACCTTCTTGTTTCTGCACTTTCCTGCACATTATCGTACATCCTATTGCCTCCAGCGGTGTGCCACCCTGAACTTGTTCCTGTCTTCAGTATGCCTCAGTGCCTACAGATGTGCAACGAGCTCTGGTTGCTCCAGTTCCTTTAGTGGCGCCCAGTCCTGTAGTACCCTGTGTGTGTGTTTCCTGCACTTCACTGCTATTACCGTTTCACTGCTATTACCGTGTCAGTCCTCATGTTACAATTCCATTCTTGGGGCTTACAGCCTCATCAGAAGCTCCATTTGAACCAAGAGCATCCGTCAACATCTCCTGGCTCACCTGAAAAGACGTCTATCTAGTAAAGGTCACTTCAGCTCTCCAAATCACTGAATTTGGAGCTCTGCCCTCTAGAGGGATAAAAGGGAAGTGTGAGGATCTTAGTTCAGATCCTTCTACTGTCCTACCTCCTGATGAAAGGCACCTTTTACCCAGTGTTCCTCTATCCCCCTATGACTAAGAGAAACCGATTAAACGGTAACTTATAAATCTCTTTGCACCTACTATAGTAACCTACCTGTCCAATGTCAACTTATAACTTGAGTCTTAGATGATTTTTTTTTCTTGTCTACTATTCCTAATGATAAATCTAATCTCTCCCTTTAGAACACTTCTGTAGTCCTACATAATGAGACTGTGGTCAGTAATAGCATGAAGGACAATCCACATTTGCTTTACTACACTGGAATTTATGCACTCTCTATGGTTGTAATGCTTCTTTTAAAGGCTGTACGTGGAATAGTCTTTGTCAAGGTAGGTTACGTTAACTTTATTTTTCTAAATAAGGTTTAGCTACATTTTGTTGCATCTTTCTAATTCTAGTAATAATCCTCCTTTACATCCCAGGGGACACTGCGAGCTTCTTCTCGGCTTCATGATGAGTTATTTAGGAGAATCCTCAGAAGCCCGATGAAGTTTTTCGATACAACGCCAACAGGGCGTGTTCTTAACAGGTTTTCTAAAGACATGGATGAAGGTGAGTTTAGTCCTATCTTTATCAACACTGAGTATTTCTTGTTTAAGCATCAATAATTTACAGTTATTACTATACAGATATCATACAAATAACTGCTAAGTCAATCCAAATGGCAGTTTTCCTTTTCTGTATTAACGATTCTTTAAAAAGACATGAGGCAAATGTTTGTATATGAACAGATGTATGTTTTAGTTGCTCAAAATAACAAGCACAATAAAATAAAGTTTTGTTTGTGTATTCCTGCTGATCAATTAATGTAAGATTAATGTTCCTTTTGAGAATTTCTGAGTATGCCAATGCATCTGACTTTTAAGTAATTTTTAAAGGCTATGCAGTCAGATATTGATAAATAGTTTAGGTATGGTTTAAATAGTTAATATCAAAATATATATCATACTCTTACAGTAGTTTTCCATTCTCCTATCAGGTTTACAACAGCTGTTGTTTCTGTTTGCACTACCACAGTGTCATAGACATCACAGAAAACAATATTATGGGAAATCCCTGTTTCTGTTGATTAGCATAGCCCCATAATATAAAGGATAATATAACCACTTCTGTAGTTTATAAGGATATCAATAGACGCCAAGGAGTTCCATAACCATTTAAAAGCATGAGACCGCAGTAACTGTGAGGTGACTTTTAATATTCTTATAAACTACAGAAGTGGGTATTTTATACTTTATAATACACATGGCAATTTTGGGAAACAAAATAAAATACGTTTACACTATGAAATCTGTTTTACCACTTGATAAATGTTACTAGAACATCTTTTCTCATTTATTTTATAGATTCAGCTCTTGCTTGTGCCATTGTATGACCCTGAATACTTTAGTTTAAGGCTTTATTGTTATACTGTAGCTTGTTTGGAAAGACTACAATTCCCATAATCCCATGTCACCCACAAGGAGGGTATTAGTGCAAAAGACCCAGTTGGTGATAAATTGTTATCTTTTATTTAAATGTATGTTCTGCAGTAATACCATATTTCAGACGTTATGTAGGTTACTGACTACGTTTCCCGTGATGCACTGTCAAGTATTTAGACACAAGATAGAATTAGATGTGTACAGAAGCCTTAGTTATCTGCTCCTTTTGTCCATATATCACAGAAAATTGCTTGCAGCCTTGTAATAATGTTTCAGAGCATGTGTTACTAAGAAGTACAGAATGAGCATGTGCATGGATGCTGCTCCTAGGAAAATGACTTCTCTAAAAACAGGAACCAGTAGTGCAAAATGTTCAATTAACAAATAAATACAGACACTGAAAAACTACTAACAAGATCATTTAAAATCTGGGCTTCTTACAATCCATCCACTGGGTAGTAACTCATGTGCAAGAGGTCCTGGTCATTAAAGGAATCATTGCCATTAGCGTGGTCATTACAGGAAGATTTCATTTTTTATTTATTGTATTATTGATACGATTTTCATGACTCATTTTCTCTTTGTGCAGTTGATGTCCGCCTACCCTTTCAAGCTGAAATGTTTGTGCAGAATGTTATCTTGGTCGTCTTCTGCCTGGGGGTTATTGCTGGTGTCTTCCCATGGTTTCTTGTGGCTGTTGGTCCACTGGTCGTCCTCTTTACCATACTACATGTTGTCTCAAGGTCAGCTAAACATGCAAATGTCCTTTAATTAAAAAAAATATACTATGGTGATCAGTTTACTTATTCTCTAATGTAGTAAGCCACAGCATTCATTTAAGTCCAGATGTGAGACGGAAATTGTTTGAGTAATACTCAATATTTGTACAGTTATTAGTCGGGTGGATAATCCATAAGTTAGTTTCATCATTGTTCACTATATTTATACATACTGATCTCCCTGTCAGACTGTAGACTGAATGTTATTGCTTAAGGTATTAACTTATATTTATTCGTAATGGTGCTACTTTATCTTACTTTGAGCTAATTAGAAATAATTCTCTTCAGCCCTGTTTCATAGAGAGCAAGTAAAGTCTTTGAGGTTCCACACCTCTTCTGCGAATCTATCCTGCCATCACCAGCTTTTTTCTTTATTCATCTTTCAGGGTTTTCATCCGTGAATTAAAACGACTGGATAATATTACACAGTCTCCTTTCCTATCACATATAACATCTAGTATTCAAGGACTTTCCACTATCCATGCTTACAATAAAGGAAATGATTTCCTTCTCAGGTATATAGTCTCAATTATATGTAAAATTGACTGTTTTGATATTCATCATTGAATCTTATGTTTATATATTTATTACAGCTCAGAAAGCACTAGTTTTGTGATTGTGTTCCCTTATTAGGTATCAAGTACTGCTGGATGATAACCAAGCCCCATTTTACCTGTTTAACTGTGCCATGCGCTGGCTAGCCATTCGGCTTGACATCATCAGTGTTTCCCTTATTACAACCACTGGCCTCATGATTGTTTTGATGCATGGAAAAATCTCACCAGCTTACGCTGGACTTGCTATGTCATATGCAGTACAGGTGAGGACTAACCGTATACAGCTGCTTATTTTAGTGGTTGGGTGCCTGAGCATGAAGAGGGCACATTTACTGAAATCAAAAGCTAAGTTAAATGCTAACATAGGACCCCTTCTTTGATATCACCTTCACAATTCTTGCATCCATTGAAATTGTGAGATTTTGGATAGTTTTTGCTTGAATTTCTTTGCAGGATTTCAGAATAGCCTTCCAGAGCTGCTGTTTTGATGTGAACTGCCTACCACCCTCATTGATCTTTTGCTTGAGGATACTCCAAAGGTTAAGGTCAGGGGAGGATGGTGGCCACACCATGCATTTTTCTCCTTTTATGACCATAGTAGCCAATGAATCAGAGGTATTCTTTGTCACATTAGATGGTGCACTGTCATGTATAAAGATGATTTTGCTATGGAAGGCAACATTTTTCTTTTTGCACTATGGAAAAAAGTGGTCAATCAGAAACTTTATATACTTTGCAGAGGTTATTTTTCACCTTCAGGGATATTAAAGGGGCCTACCAGTCAAAATATGACTCCGCCACCTCCTTGCTTATGTCTCAGCCATGTTGGGACATGGTCGCCATCCACCAACTGTACAATACTCCATCCAAGGTTATACAGCACTTACCAGTAAACAAGATTGTTTCAAAATTAGTCTTCATGTATGTCTGAGCCCACTGCAAATGTTTATGCTTGTGAGAACTGTTTAAGTGGTGGCAAAATAGTTGGTTTATGCAAGTCTCTGGAGGATTCTACACTTCGAGGTTTGTTGTACTCCAGAGGCACCATCATCTTCAAATACCTGTTTGCTGATTTTGTAATGGTATTTTAGCAGCTGCTCTCTTAATGAAATATATTTGTCTGGCAGAAATCTTCCTCATTTTGCCTTTCTCTGCACAAACCCATTTATGCTCTGAATTAGCCACAAATCCCTTCACTGTACAATGATCATGCTTAAGTTTTCATGAAATATCTAATGTTTTCATACCTTGTCTAAGGCATTGCACTATTTGATGCTTTTTGGCAGCAGAGAAATTCTTTTTCTTTGCCATATTGCTTGAAACCTGTGGCCTGCTTAATAATGTGGAATGTCCTTCTTAAAGGAGAACTATAGTGTCAATGTAACTGCCCACATACATATAAAACTCCTTTATACTAAGCCAACCACTAACTTAAATAGTTAAAAAATTCAGTGAAGAAGTAAAACTTGCCGTTTATTTCCACTATTAGGTCTGATGAGAGAAAACATTTTGTGTCATCCCCCCCCCCAATATTCCCTTTTGCAAGTTAGGCAACGCGAGAAGAAAAACCTGCCTAACTGCTATTGATTAAGCAGTGTGCTGACCTTTAGGCGCCATCAATCATTCCTTACACCGCCACCCGAACATCAACCACCCCCACCTAGCGCTAATAATCATTAGCCGGCATGAAGCAGAGCACATGAGTGAGATTGCAGAGACTGGAGATTGGGAAAGGGAACATGTGCGCAGGCGCGACATTAGGTAAAACTGGCTGGGGGGCAGGTAACTTTTCATGGTACACGTCATGCACACATTTCCTGGTTCAGGAGTTTTCCAATACTGTTTATTAAAGCAGTGCTTCTCAAAGTGGTGGTCCGCGGACCGGCGCCGGTCCGCGGACCAATAGCTGCCGGTCCGCGGCGAGGCTGATTCATTGATTAAAATCAATGAC
>JAKJJM010060037.1:0-11426 GCA_021901965.1 Pipa carvalhoi | reverse complement strand
CTATCACCTCCAAACAACATTAGTTTATAAAATAGAGACAGTCTATAGGAATGTTTTTGTAATACACTTCCATTAAAAAAAATGTACCTGTCTGTGTCTTTTTAGTCCTTCTCTGTGCCTGCAAATTCGACACTGCGGCCTTGTGCAGACTGTGTCGGATAGAAAGGCTGTATCAGCTCTAGGAGGAGGTGGGCTTACTTGATTGACAAGTAAGCCCTCCTACCAGCCTGCCTTCCTGTGTGCAGAGGCACTTTTTTCAGAGGTACTCGCGATTGGGGGGGCATCCGCGGGTGGGGGGGGCACCCGCGGGTGGGTTTGGGGGGGTCACCTGCGGGTGGGGGTGGGGGCACCCACGAGCGAAGATTGCCCCCATGAACGGAGATTGCCCTAATACATCAGGAAGTCATGCCTTAGGGGGCGTGTCTATTGTAGTTGATTGGCATGTTGGACACAAGATGGCAGCTCCCACAGCTTTAAGCTGGGACAAGTTTACAGTGATTATAACTTAACTATCCTAACGATTTTTTACCCCTCAAACTATTTCATTTATGTTATATAATCACTGACTATGTAAAATTGTGAAAATCAGGAGGTGATAGGTCCACTTTAAGATTACAAACCCAATGCTGTGTGTTTACCCTGCAATGCCAAATAACTCATAAAAGGTTTTCTATTTGTTATTTTTTTCAGCAGAGTAATGGTACATCTTAGGGGAAGCCTGCACTGGGTTAAAAACCCACAATAAAAAGCAATGCTGTAGATTTCAGTGTACCAGGACTTGTAACCATGTTGTGTATCATCCTGAGCTGTAAACCACAACAATGCATTCAACAAAACTGCTGCCTTTCCTGTTCCTATACTTCACTGTCATAATGGTTACACCTCTTTCCTTGTTATTTACACCTCTCTGGTATTAGTTATACCTACATATTGGGCGGAATTTAATAAAGCCGGGAAGACCGGTACCGGTCTTTCCGACTTTCTCGCGGGAGGTTATCCTCCCGCGAGAATCCTGATTTCCATAATCTGGAAATCAGGTATTTGTACCGAAAAATTCTGTAGCCATAACAAGTTATGGCTACGTTTCCGTGCAAATACCCAATTTCCAGATTATGGAAATCGAAAAACACCGATTTTCATAATCTGGAAACCGGGACTGGGCAAATTAAGCCTGAAAAGACTCCAATCGAGTCTTTTCGGGCTTAATAAAATTTGCCCATTGAGTCTCTTCTTTCCAAACTAGCTAGGATTACTGAGGAAGCTAGGCCAAAGAACAGGGTTAGTCTCATGGCATGATCCCTATAGTTACACCCATAATATAGTATATTTTAGAAATGCCCTTGTTTATGCAGAAAGTGTTCATGTTCTTTATATCATATGGACATTCTTCTGTCCTGCAAACAACCTTAACAATTTACCCGCCCAAGCATAGACTCAATGGGAGAAATGTATCAAGTGGCGTTATTGCAATAGCAAAATTAAACACTAAGAAATAACAGCTTTTCGCCTTTAAAAGTGCACCTAATGATAACTTGGATTTTTGTGTGAAAACATTAGCAATTTGCATCTTTTTTATTACACTAATTAATTGGTGTGTGTAAAAAGTGTTAGCAATATACATACACAAATGGTAAGTACTAACACTTTTTACACAAAGCAGCCATTAATGTAAAAAAAAGACAAATGGAAATTGCTAATATTTTTTTACATGCGAAAATGCTCTAACGCCAGGGTTCAGGCCAGCATTCATTTTACTTATTATAATAGGTCTTAAAATGGATCTAAGCTTCATCCATCAGTTGCACCTGGTCTGAAACAATGTTTTTCGCAAAAATAACCAAACGTGCAGATGGTGCAACAGGAATTAAAAGCGAATGATAATTTGGTAATAAATGGACGCAAAGTATTTTTAGAAAAAAAAACCCTAGAAAATAGCATTTCCAATGACATTCCCAAGTGATTTTCACAAGTTAGGGGTCTCAGGAGGGGAAGGGGGGTGCCATAAAACCTTGTCCCAGCCCTGAATTTGAGGGAGATGCAAGCATGCCTGACAGTATCATAGTGCGAGCCCCCCAGAACCTGCAATGGTGGGCTTGCTTCTCCCTGTGTGCACAGGTAAGGAAACAGCGTTTGGTGGCAGCTCAAGAAAAAAATTGTCAAAGAAGGAAAAAGCATTGTGGGTAATTGTCCCCTAATCTAAGGTTTCTGGGTAGAACCCTACATTAAAGCGTATAGCGGATCACATACAAGAGGTCTTTGCCTCTATTTCAGGAATACATTCTGATGTAGCAATACCTCTACCATCTCATTAATGTCTTCCAGTCTCTAAAGATCTGGTAATCAACCATAAAAATGTCTTCCAAGAAATGGTCTGTAAGCAATAAAGGTAACTGGATAATGCTTTACAGAACAATCTCTTTTTACTGCATTTTCACCGCCAATAGGTAGGAACGAGGGGACCTCAAACAACTCGATGCCTTACGGCTCTTTCCGCTGTGACTTTGCACAAACGTTTAACCCTTTTGCTGATTGAAGTTGCTGTTACATACGTTGCAGTGCATTATTACATTTTAGTGCTGTTGTCTTTGCTAGCATGGCATATGTCGGGATTTTTATAGCATCAGAACTTTCTCCATAGGAAACCTGTCCTTTTCTCTATTAGGATAGTAAAATGTCAACTACACCTCCACTATAATAATGGTTATTGTTATTTAAAGGGCTACTAACACCCAAAAGAAAACTCAACTTTTGGACTGGCATGGGGGTTAACCCTTTGCAGTACTAGTAAAAGTTTCACTTTGGAAGTTGCATTTATTTATATAGCGCTGATATATTATGCAGCGCTTTACAGAGATTCATCATTGACTTCAGTCCCTGCCCTGTAGAGCTTACAATCTAGTTTCCATATTCAGTCACACACACAGATGTATGTTGTTGGATTGTGGGAGGAAACCCACACAGGTGTGGGGAGAACATACAAACTCCATGCAGATGAAGTCCAGGGTAGAACCCAGAACCCAGCGATGCAAGGCAGCAGTATTACCCACCAAGCCACTGCACTGCAAATTTCATTTTTTATTTAATTTCTTTTTTGTTTTTTTATTGTGTTTTGTTATTTTTGGGGTTTTGGTGCCACTTCATGCAGAGGTGATCTTCTGCCTGGTTGCTCCAGTTTGGCGACCTGCATCGAACTCCTTTTGAGTACTGTGACTCCATCACATGGTCCGGCATTTTACCAGGGTACCGGTAGATTGCCTCTTTATTAGGTAAAACTGGAGAGTGATTTTTTTTTGGGGGGGGGTAATTTTTAGAAACGTAGCCCTGACTACATGTAAATGAACACATTCTTTATATCATCCTGAATAACCCATAACAACCATTAATACCTTTTGTTACTTGCTTTAAACGTTATTATTATGATGTAGAGACATCTGGTTTTCATTTCGTATGTTTTTGCATAAACATCCGATTGTCATCCAACTGCTTTTCCAACTCTACAGGGATAAATGGGAACGTGAATGTCAGACTAATCAGTTGGATTGCACAGTACAGCATGCTATGGTTGTGTCAGCCAGTGTGATTCTCAGAATGTGAATGTGTGAGTGCAACATTGGTAGAGAATAATGTGATGTTATTGCATCTGAGCAAATGAACCAACTGAGACAGTCTGACTCACAAAGAAAGTACACTAAAAGACTCCTTTTTTATAGGGAAATGTGATATTGCCATATTTTTAATAACCAGGTGAATTCTCTACATTAGAATAATACAGACTGGGATACTGGGGCCCACCAGGAAACAATTGTCCAGGGACCCACCAGGAAACAAGAGACTGGGGGCCCACCAGGAAAGAAGAGATCAGGGGTCCACCAGGAAACAAGAGTCCAGGGACCCGCCAGGTAACAAGAGATTGGGGGCCCGCCAGGAGACAAGAGACCAGGGCCCGCCAGGAAACAAGAGTCCGGGGGCCTTCCAGGAAACAAGACCGGGGGCCCGCCAGGAAATGAGTCCAGGGGCCCACCAGCAAACAAGAGTCCGAGGGCCCACCAGAAAACAAAACATTTTGTTTGTGTCTCTTATTTACACTTTCCATTCCCTATGATTTTTATGAATCCTTCCTCTTTTCCCGGGGTCCTGCTGGTGCCGTGAGCAGGACACAGACTGCAGGGCCCGATCTCACCTTAGAGGTTTTAGCTGTCACTGTGCCTTCCTCTGATGAACCCGGCAGGATGCAGGATGTACCTTTTGAGGTCAAGCTCCCTTTTTGGTATTATGTGTGGAAAGTTCCCATCTGATGATATAATAAATAATTCCAGAGACGAAAGTCCATATGAACAAAGCAAATATTCTTTATTTCTTTTTAAATCTCCATGAACAGTTATACAAACAAATACTTCTTACAAAATATCTCCAAAGATCAAAATACATCCACATGAATGCCAGTATAAACCCTCCAGAATATAAGTGTAAGTTCCATAGCAATGAGCATATGGCCACAAGGCACCTCTGAAAGGTGTTACTCTTGGAGATTACATCTTGCCACTGTGCTGTGCTGCTAATCCCATACAGCAATGACCTACTGGTACAGCAAGACACACACTCATATTTATAAAGCATCAAATTTTTCCCTCCAAAATATGTATTAGGAAATACAATCCTGACATGCTATTTTCGGTTATTTCAGCAGAGGTCAGTATACTAGAGACCTACCAAGGTTAAAGGGGAAATACATCAAATATAATTACATTTTGTAATGTACTAACTCCGGTACATTACATTGGGCCAGTCTGACACTGGAATAATATAATCATGCTGCTGTAGGTTTCTCACAAAGGAACCTGAAGAGAAGTGAATTTGAGTCTGTCTCTGTGCTGTGCTACAGACAGAGGATACCCTAGGTTTGATTCCAGCATTGGTAGTTTGTCATTTCTCCATCTGAGGGGGTCATTCTGGTAGGTCCGAATTTTCCGTCCCAAATTCACTTATAGCGAACTCCCATTATAAAGTCGCGACCGCAACAATTTTTTAGTCGCGCCCACGACTTTATAATGGGAGTTCGCTATAAGTGAATTCGGGATGGGAAATTCGGACCTACCGGAATGACCCCCTCATTTGTCACAGGCACCAGAATGAACTCTGCTCTATGGGGACAAACTTCATTTGCAGCAGGACTGGGGAAAATCCCTGAAGCTGGAACAGAAAGGCTGGAGGCTGTGATTTCTGTCAGAATGGGTGTATCTGAGCGCTGAATGATGGGGAGCTTAAGCCATTGCATGTTTTTTTTATTATATTAATAAAATACATATTATATATTTTATAATATATTCAGCTGCATGTATAATAAAATCTGAAATGTTTAGAGGACAGTAACACCAAAAAATGAAATGCCCCACATGGCTTTAAGATTAATATAAATTCAATATATGCTTGTAAAAAAAATGTAAATGGTATCTAGGAAATATGATATTAAACTTCACTGGCATTCTGGATCATTTCATGACTACACATCTAAAGCACCATAGAAAGCAACCGGAACTGGGTGGGGTTTGTTTAATCCTTACTTACAACATGGCTCTGTGTCAGTAAAGACAAACAGCAATACTATCCAGAATGAAACTGAAAAGATAATATTTTTACAAATGCTTTATTTGATAAAATTGCTGTCCTAAGCAATTCCCTGAGGAAGCCCACCAGAATGGGAGAAACGCGTTGGATTTGAATTATATTTCTTATGCCTAAAATGTATCTGCTACATGTGAGTTGCCAATTTATATTTTTATATTAAAGTGTATGTGACCTTCGACACTATTGTAAGTCTTTTTATCAACAGCATTTGGGGAATTCTCACCCTCAACGACTATTTTGATATATTCCTTATTCTGGGACAGCGCCATCCTCTCTTTAAAGATTTTCACTATCATGAATTAAACTCAAAAGATAATATTTTTACAAATGCTTTATTTGATAAAATTGCTATCCCAAGCAATATGGGAACCTTTATTTTTTTTTCATAGGAGGCAAGGTGGGACCAGTGCTGCTTTAGATATTTAGACGACCTTCTCCAGATTGGCCATATCAATGGTGTCTTTTAAAGTTTTATAGTGATGTCACCAGCGAATCACCAACCTACTCCCGATTGTCTTTGCGCCAGTGACACCTTTGCCAGAAGCCAGTCATTAGGTACAGGGGAGAGTAGGGGGCAGGGACTCGGGACATGTTGGTCTGAGAATCAAAACCTGGGACACTTGGGAGGTGTGCTGTTACAGCAACCTGCCGCAGGAACAAGTAATTTTGCCAGGGGTGCCCATTAAATTGTACGTTCTCTATTGCCAGACTTATGGGCTGTAATATTGGACACTAATTGATACAGTTCAATGTAAATATAGGAGAATTGCTTCCAGCACAGAATAGTAAAGTCCAACATTTCCACGTGTCCCTTATCAGCCTCACTGTCTTGTGAATCAGCAATTAGTAGTTTTTTAGCAGCACACGGCTTGAACATAATGCTTATTAAACAAAAAGGCCATGTATAGTTTTAGGGAGGTTATATTTTTTTGTACAGCGATTGTCTTGTAGTTGCCTTGTACACCACCAGGGGTCTCCAGATCATTGTTTGTGAACCAATAATTGGCACACCATTTTGGTATGAACAAACAAACTATATGTAATATGTATTTATATTTTTACTTATATAGCCATAGCACTGTTAGAAATTTTTGAGAATTTCTGCTGTAAATAAAAAGCATGTTCCGGACATATTATTGATATGACTGTTAATAAAGAGTCGTCGTATGGTTGTGAGTAAAAATAGAGGGTTTTAGAGGAGAGGGGGCAATAAATAGTTCCTTGTGTTATGGGATTAGATTGTTTGCTCTGTGGGCTTTATACGGTACCCCATGTTATAGAGAAAGTGATCTGCTGAGGGAGGAGACCGGAGGATCAGGTGCAACACAGTATTTATAATACATGGGACAAAATACTTAGGATGATAATCGGGATCATCAGTAAATTGATCATTTCCAAAATCGAAAATCCAATTTTTGAATTATTTCTATCAAAAATGGCATTTACGATCTTAATAAATTTCGCCCTTACCATCATGATAGTACGCCTCAGCCTACAGAACTTGTACTAGGGCCAGATTCCGTATGCTCCGAACTTCTGCGGCAATGCCTTTGCGAAGGCATTTCCGCGAAGTGCATGAGGCGCCCTGCTGAAATAGTCGCGGTCGCGCTTCATGCACTTCAAGAACAGGCGAACAGAGCGGCCGCTCGTTACATTAGGCTGCTCAATGCAGCAAGCCGCTGGGGAGACTCATCTCGCCCCTAACCTGTAGCGAAGACTAGTTAAAGCTGTACATACATAACTTCCTACTCGCTGTCATTCTATGTGAACGAATGAGCAAACTGCAAAGTTTACTACAGACCAGGGAAAAAGAGTTATTTCTTAGGGGTGAAATTTACTAAGGCGTTTTTCTCTGTTTTCGGCCATTTTTCTTTTGTTTTTTCACCGCAGCCAGACAAATACTTGTATTAGTACAAAGTGGAAAAATCTGTCTGAAAATTGCAGAAAAACGGGAGCGAAAACACCTTAGTAAATTTCGCGCTAACTGTTTATTCATATATCATTAGTCACACAAATCATAATTACAATACTATAAAGCTTTTCTATGTCACAAAATTCATAAACGACAAAAGAAATCATATTTGGAGGATATTTGAAATGATTTTTTCCAGAGTTTTGATATTTTGTTAAAGTTTAATACGGTGTTTCTTTTAAGTCGGTGAGTAACTGTTCCCATGGCGATGAAGAAATCTTTATGTAAATGAATTTCCTTCTCCCCTTTTCTCTTTCTTCCTGTCTGTTATATCATTGGACTTCCAACTCACCGACTGTTTTCAAGCTGTTAGTTGTCATGTAAACTATTTTACAGTAAGACTGGCACTGGGGTCGTTTGTCCATAGCAGTACAGACTGTGGCGTAGCGTGCCCTTTTGGTGCCCAGGGTGCATGTGCGAGCAGGGGGGGGGTGCTAGCGGAGGTTTGTGCTGCCGCCCTTCTCCCCGCTTGGCGCCCCCCCCAACAGCACTAGGGACAGAATGCTGCCCCCACCACAACGTGCCGCCCGGGGCAGACCGCCCCCCCCCCCACGCTACGCCACTGAGTACAGATTATTTCCATCATTTTGTATTTACATTTTTTTTTTTAGGTTTCCATAATATTTTGTAATTCCCTTCCATTTTGCATTGTAAGAAAGGTTTACAGAAAACCTCAGATTTAGAGGGTTATTGACTAAAGCGAGAAGTCGACTTTTGAATTCTCAAACAGCGGATTTCCATTCCAAATCTGCGACCGCGCCAATTTTAAAGTCACAAAAATATTCCCATAATGAAGTTGCGACTGCGACAGTAGCAGTTTGCTGCCACCGTCTTTAGCTGGCGGATTCACAGAGCTGTTCGCCTGTTCTTGAAGTGCATGAAGCACGTCGGCGACTATTTCAGCGGCGCGCCTCATGAACTTCGCGGAAATGCCTTTGCAAAGGCATTTTCGCAGGCATTCGGAGGATGGAGAATCTGGCCCTTGAACTTTAGCCAGTAACCCCCTGATTCTCTACTCCAGCGGTTCTCAACCTTTAGTTGAGCACGACCCCCGCAGTGACGTCATCGCGCGGGGGGGGGGTGCCGCATCACGTGATGACGTTCGGCCGCAACGTCATCACGTACGCGTGTCACGTGATGACGTTGCGGCCAAACGTCATCAGGCAACGGCCCCTATATAAGAGCTCAGTAGCGGTTCGCGACCCCTGTGACACGGTCGTTCGACCCCCAAAGACGTCGCGACTCACAGGTTAAGAACCGCTGCTCTACTCCTTATTGACTAAACAGCGGATTCCCATAGTAAAGTGGCGATTGCGACAATATTCCCATAATGAAGTCACAACACCCTGGTTGGCAGTTATTTTCCTGCATACATTTTTAAAATCCAAGCAAAGAATTATTCATCGCCACCTTATTTTGTAGAAAATTAATTTGATGACCTCGTATTAAAAAATCCCTACCTGTGATGGTGGGGAATCCTCCTTAATTTCAGCTGATGTCCTCTTAATCAGGCAAACCTTGTACCTGTTTGTACATATTCATTTGCAATGTCCCCTCTAATTCTCTGTAGTTTATGTTCTTTATAGTTTTATGCTATAAGATTATAGGTATAGTGTATTTTGATTGGCCACCACAATCACCGTCTCTGCAGCATAACCCCCTCCCCCAGATCCCAAGTATGTTTCTCTTTGTTTTGTCCTGGGGCAGGCGTGAGGAGGTGTTGCTGCGTTGGTGCCCTTGATACTTAGGGGGTCATAATTGTAGTGTAAAGGTGTGAATTCGCCAGCTAAAGACAGTCGCAATAGACTGTTACTGTCACAGTCACAACTTTATAATGAGAATTTTGTCACAGTCGCGACTTTACAAAGGAAATGTCAATCAAACTAAATCAAAAACCTTTATAACAGGCAAACAGGACTCCTGATAAGAACTGGTTGCGGTTGTTTAATGCAGGCGCTCTGTTCCTGCACCACATATGGAGGCAGTCATTTACTGATAAATCTGGAGCTGTAGGCCTGAGGCTAAACGAGTGTTCACGAGTACACTCTCCCGTATCCACCCACATTCACCTGAATGCAAAACGACGGCAAGGATCAGCCACCCACACAGCACTCCACCTCCTGCTTTTCTAAAACACAAAATGCAGCTAGATCCAAGAGTAAGATTACTGCGTTTAGCCCAGTGCCATCACACATCATTGTGTCATTTAAACTGATGTATGTGTTACACGTATCCAGCACCATAATAATAAAAAAGTTTCATTTTTTCAAAGTCCTGATTGCATGTTATTAATGTACTGCTACAAATACAAGCACCCATCCACTGCCATTGCTTCCACTGAGTTTCTGAGGGAAAATGAAGTGCTCCCTTTGGGAATAAATTGTAAGGGGCACTTTCATTTTTATTGTTACAGACATTCATTTATTAATTATGTATTTGTGGTTGCAAAAATGAATAATTTTCAAAATTACTTGGAATTAATTTTCAGAAATGTATTTATAGCGGGACCTTACTATATCACCTCCATATTAAAAAGGTGTATTAAACAGGAGGTCTTTGTTCCTCTGTATCATAGGCAGGGGGATGTAGGAGTGTTTCTTGCTTCATAACATTTTTTAAAGGGAAAGATTACACTGGCCACTGAGTTACCTCTGGGGCCTACCCCATTCTTGAACTTGGTGGGCGAGCTGCTACTGTGACTATAGTGTGTATCTACTGCACCCTAGCGTGTATTTACTGCCATGTGGGTGCTTTAACACTATGGGTGCCTCTTCCTGTGAGTAAGGCCTGGGGGGGGGGTTGTCCCAGAATCAAAAAAGGTACCATTCAGTGTCAGGGAAAAGGACACTAAGGGGGTTATTCTCTAAAGTCCGAATTGTTGCGTAAAGGTGCGAATTCGCCAGCTAAAGACAGTCGCAATAGACTGTTACTGTCGCAGTCGCAACTTTACAATGAGAATATTGTCACAGTCGTGACTTTACAAAGGAAATGTCAAAGCTGGAACTTTAAAAATTTTTGTGGTCGCGACTTTATAATGGGAGAATTGTCGCAGTCGCGGATTTGCTATGGGAATCCGCTGTTTGCTAATTCGACAGTCGAATTCTCACTCTAGAGAATAACTCTATGAGACAGGGGCTGGCCTGCCAGGTGGACCAAGGATTGTAGAGAAGTGCACACCTAATTTTCATTCATTCATAGGTAGCGGTGCTAAATTCCTGGATGTTGGGCAACACATCACCATAAATACAGTAGTAGAATAGAATTTGCACACACAGAGGTAGGATACGGTGTATAACCTTTCATTTCACCATCAGTGTGGGTTACAAAGCAAAGCAGGTTTTTGGTTTTTTGCTTAGTTCTCCTTTTAAGGGTAGCACATTTCCTCTGCACTGTCCAGTCATATATGTTTGGCTCGGACAGAAGTGAAAATCCCTGCAGGTAAAATAAAGTCCATAGCCTGTGTGTGCAATAAGGTGAATGAAATATTCATTGCGTGGTGCTTTGGAGAGACATCCATTTTAAGGGCGAAATTTATTAAGCCCGAAAAGACTCGAATGGTTGAATTCAAGTCTTTTCGGGCTTAAAGTGGACCTATCACCTCCTGATTTTCACATTTTTACATAGTCAGTGATTATATAACATAAATGAAACAGTTTTGGGGGGAAAAAATCGTTAGGATATTTAAGTTATACTCACTGTAAACTTGTCCCAATTTGAAGCTGTGGGAGCTGACATCTTGTGTCCAACCTGCCAATCAACTACAATAGACACGCCCCCTAAGGCCTGACTTCCTGACTTCTTTACTTCCTGATGTATTGGGGCAATCTCC
>JAKJJM010060008.1:0-13716 GCA_021901965.1 Pipa carvalhoi | reverse complement strand
TCACATGAAACATCTAATGGGGGGAAACGCTTCTCACTAAGGTATAGTACTGCATATGTAAAGATGTAATCTGATTATAGTTCTCCTTTAAGGTTAGTATTTCCATTGTTTAAATAAGTCCATAATAAAACAAGGGGCAGGGCTGGCAGAGTTCATGCAAATCCTAGACATATTAGCTCTGAAAAGTAAAGCAAATGAAAAGTATCGCAATGTTTCTTATATACAAAAAGTTCTAAGTAAAAATCTTCATGCACTTTTATTTTAAAGATCATTTAAACATTTCCTTGCTACATATTTACCAGTAACTGCAGTGATGCTTCGTTTAATGTAGTCTGCCGACGAGATATGAGCCACTAAACATGTGACTGTTGTTCTATTTAGCCAATTAGCAGTAGTAATAGACATCTGGCTAACAAATGAGCACTGTTGGATTTTGTGATCACAAGTAATTTGATTTTGCTCAGGGACATCCTGCTGGACTATGCTGTCATTTTCCATCCAAGTCACAAAGATTTCAGCTGGGTAAAAACTCTTCATTAAACAAAACAAAGTCTTCTGGTTGTTTAAGTAAACACTATCTTGAGCAGATGTTAACAGATGAACCACCGGAGGAGAAGTTTTCCCTGGCACTGTGGTATTTGGAAAACACAAATTGAAATGTTATAAAATCATATTTGCTATTATAGTAATTTTCTACAAAGACAATCATAACAACAGACTCAAAAGAAAATAAAGAATGTAAGATTACTCATTATCCTCAAGAGTGTCCACTGGTTTTGTGGGATTTTTGTGGGAAGATCCAGTCTGCAAGTAAAGCTGGCTGTTGCATTCCACTCATCCAGGCTGATCTCAATAGTGCTTTTCATCCAGGTCACATTGTTCTGTGTTACGTATTCTCTACTGTCATTTGGGAATTTGGGCTTCTTGTCAAATATCCACTCAATGGCAATGTTGGTTACGTTGGTCATACAGGAAATATTTGCAGTCTTATAGAAGAAGAGATCCTTGAAGGATGGTTTAACTATGTGAACCATAGGAACAAGTGAAATGTGTTCTAAAAAACAAACAATTGATTTTGTTTTTAATTTGACCTTATAATGACTTAAGAACAAATACTTGGGCTACAAACTTCCTAGATCACCTATGGTAATTGCAGTTATGTTTAAATGTAATTCCATGGCCCCTTGGATAGAACTATAACTTGTACAACACTTTTTACAAAGCCTATGGTTACTTGTTGCCCTGTGCAGCTTCTCCTAGTTTCCCAAGAGGAGACATGCATTCTGCTGAGCATTCAATTTTAAAACATAAGTGGGGAATTGCACTGAAAGAAGGTTCTGCCTACATGGAATGAATATAGTGAGGGAAAAGGATAAACGGCAACACCAACTGATAATGGGTACTGGTACTGCAAGGGTCTACTCTCTACAAATGATATTATAAAGATATGAGTGATGAAGGGGCGATCCATGCAAATTGGCAAATCATGCTAAACAAGAATTATATAACAAGGTACTTATACTCAGTTGATTAAACATTAACTTAAGTTGCATTTAAGCAAGGTCACTAGTGACCTGTCTGATCTGTTCAACACAAATTTGTTTAGCCATAGTAGTTTTGTAATGACCAGCTGAGTCCCTAAAATAAGAGCTGACAAAGGATACAGAAGCAAGATAAGGTTTCCCATAAGAATAGGGTTTTTCTTTTCACTTAATAAAGGACCCCTTGGAAAAAGACTAGCATACCATTCACTGACTTTTAATTCTACAAATGAATATAAAATATATACAGTGTGCAGCAACATTCTAACATGTATTTCAAACCAGTGTAATCTTGAGTTAGCAAAGAAAAGTAGGCTGCTATTATTATGCTCATGATTAAGATGTACAAGTTTATAGAGTTCATACTGAAAAAGCCAGGTCACAAAGAAAATCTAGTAGTACCTGGGCACCTGTACACCTGCAATGTACACTTATGGCATGCTATGAAATTAACATCATTTGATCATCTTGGGGTCACAGTTTCTTGAATTTGCTTATTAGTTTAAATTTTGACTTTACAAGCCTCATAATTTGTCTTTTACTGTTAAAATATCCATGTCAGTAATGTAACATTACACTTTACTATGGATCCAAACAGCCTTATTTTAAGGTAAAAGAAAATCCAAACTGAATCATTGTTTAGACCTGATAAAGCCTTGTAGCTTGTTGCCTGATCTTGTGTATAACCTATATAACCTTTGCCTGCCCTTGGGCTGTGTTTGTTTTCTGTCTGCCCTTGGGCTGTGTTTGTTTTCTGCCTGCCCTGGCCTTTTGGATTATTACTTATTCCCTATCCTCTGCTGCGTCCCTCTGTAGTACCAGCCATGCTACCTGCAGTTAGTGAATCCTAATCTGTCCTGCAACAAGAAATCTTCCAAAAGGGAATTGGTGAATACCAAGGACTGGCTTGCTTCTCCAGTTGCCAGGAACTGTTACTAGATTGCTTCTCTTGGTCCATCTGTGAACTGTTTTTACACTTATTTTTCTTAATTATTTTTATTATTTATGTTGTAGCTTGAACTTGATGGATTCTTTTCAACTTTTCTAACTATGTAACTATGCAACTTTCATTTTCCCCTTAGAGACAAAAGCAAAGAAGACTGCAGAGTAACTGTGGAAAGTTCTTCACTTTAAAACAATGTTTGCAAAAGAACTTAGTCAATAATAAGGTCAAAGGGTCTTCAAACAAATATTTACTAATGCACAGTTGTGTTTCATTTATTTCATGGGTTGTATATGCTCCTACGCCCCAGCAGTCATACTCACCCTCTCAATATCACCAACACTTTGGATTTATACAGTGTCGTTTTTTAAATACATCAATATAAAATGTTATTAGGTACTCGGGTTAAAAAAATCAATAGCTTTCTGCACGTATGGTAAAAATGATTTGTGGTCACTATTTAATAAAAATTTGGTATACACATTAATACTTTTTAAAAAAAACCTACCTGATACATTCTGAACAACAGCTTTAATAGATTCTTTAAGGCTCCTGTGCTCTACAACACATTTGTAAGATTCTATATCCTTTGCTGTGATTATTCTTAGGAGACTCACAGTAGAACAGTTTTTTCCAGAACAAGTGGATGGGCTGTTGGTGTATGTTGTGGTATTAAGTTTTTCTGTCCAATGTTCCCAGTAAATACTGATTCCTTCAGGATAGAATCCCATAACTTGGCAGATAAGAGTGACCAGTTCATATTTCTCATCTTCATGACACAGCCTTGACACAAAGACTGATGGGACCTTCAGATCATCAGAGTTTATATTTTTTGTTGCTGTCGATAAAAGAAAGCTGGATATTTAAAAGAAATCTTTAATTTTTATTTGTATGTTTTTCATAAAAGGAAGACTATGGCAACTTAGAGCCAGCTTTCCACTGCCAACCATTCATGCAAGGTGTTAATTAGAGAATGGTAAGATTTTCATGAGATCTGGATTTGTTCTAGAATATTTTTGTTTGGGCTTGAGCTTTCTCCAATGCTTGTGCCAGCACAATATTTTTGGGACTTCTAAATGATCCAAGAACATCATTCCTCTATTGGATAGCTGCAAAGTTATTTTGTTGCTTTGGAAACTGAGCAAACTGCCAAAAGTATTCAGCAGATTGAATTAATGATGTCTTGCCTTGCGACAGGGGCAGGGATTTGTCAAGATTTTATGACAAAATGATTGCACTTGTCGTTATGTTCACAGATGTTTAATCACTGCCCATTTTAATTAAAAGCTTGCAAGCTAAAACTAAAATGATATTATGAAAAACATGAATGTTGTTTGTTATTGTGGTGAACAAAAGCAGGACCTCTGTGGAAAATAATCATTTTCACTGTTTCAACGATACCCTCCTGTAATCTGACCACCTAGGCAGAATGTGCCTGACAACATCAAGCAGAAATAGGGGTCCTGGGATGGGTAATCCAGCAGTCCATGCAATATCTGCTATCTAAGGTTCATGTGCACTTTACACAGGTCACTAAATATTAGGGGAACTATTATTAACAATATTTTTTTATATTTGTGCCCTCTGCCAAGAGTTCTTAATGTATAGGATTAGGGTCTTCTACTAGGAAGATCTTTTCCAGATTACATGAAATTTCTACAATTTGAGGTGCATAGGAAATGATATAGAAACATTTCTAGTTGAATACATATAGAGAATCATTCGGTACATATTAGGAATGTAAGCCAGATGATAACATTGGTGCTTTTGAGCAAACATGATTTATGCAAGCCATAGGTGGGTGGGTACAACGTATTGTCAATAAAGGCTGTGTACTGAGTAATGAGTATGTTTCTGAATGGTATAAAATTATGTAATTGCTTTGCAAGCCTTATGTAAGCATGTTCAAATTGACTATAATTTTTGTGGTTGTAACCAATGCAATTTAGTTCTGGCCTGTATTGATCAGAACTCAGGACTCAGGAGCACTGCTTAGAAATCTGTTATTATACTCAAAGAGGACCTTTATTCAGTGACTCTTTTCTAGCCAGAGACTGAGAAGTTGTATACAAAGGAAAGATATCAGTAGTGTTTCAGTAGTTCAGTAGGCAGAATTGTCAGACAGGAGAAATGTAAAAATGAAATCATCATCAAAATAAAAAGGCTCAATTTCTGATAAAAAAATGACGTTAATTACATTAAAAAATGTCATGGGGATATGATGGGGATATGTATGTGTGTCCTTTTTTCACAACACATGACTGTCCTTTCCTGACATATAACTAACAAAATATTACAGAAACTTTACCAAAAAATTTCAGTTAACATAAGTGCAGCCCAGAGAACAATATAGGATTAGTTATTTGTGATTAAAGGGACATATTAACACAGTAATATGTCTTGAAACAAAGACACAAGCCCAACTCTTCTCATACAACCCCACCACAACCACATACTGTTCATCAAATGCTCACTCACGATTTTTCAATGTTACATTAGTGAACATATAATTAAGTTACTTACATATCTTAAAGGACAATAGCAAAAAAATTAAAATATCTCATATGCATTTAAAACTAATATATATTTACTCTTGGCAAGCAAACCTCCCAGTGTGCTCATTTGGTAATGGTACCAAGTCTTGTGTTTGACACTGATACAAGTGCTATATGTATGAGTGACTCTACCACCTGGAACATAAATTCAAACACTCAAACAGGTCTATTTAAAAGGGCAGGTACCATCTCGTTTGGACTAATTTTGTGCCTCGTAGAGGTGCAGGGATGGATCCCCACATGATTCCTAAAATATGCAAAAAGCTGAAGCAACACAAAATCAAATAATATAAAAACCACAAAGAGTAAAACAAAAAAGTAAAACACAAAGGGGGAAATGTATCAAGTGGCGTCATCGCAATGGGAAAAATAGGTGCTTAAAAATAACAGCTATTTACCATTAAAAGTGCGCCTAATGATAACTTCGATTTTTGCATAAAAATGTTAGCAATTTGTGTCCTTTCTTTACACTAATTATTGGTTTGTGTAAAGAATGTTAGCAATTTCCATTTGTGTCCAAATAATGGCAAAATGTTAACAATATCTGTGCACAAATGGCAATTGCTAACATTTGGACACAAACTAAAATTGCTAACATTTTGCTAATATTTGGACACAAATGGAAATTGCTAACATTTTTTACACAAACCAGTCATTAGTTTAAAAAAAGGATGCAAAATAGGAATTGCTAACATTTTTTACACAAATGCGTAACCGCTTTTCTAATGCCAGGGTTCAGGCAGACGTTAATTTTACTTTTTATAATAAGTCTTAAAATCGTTCTAAGATTCATACATCAAGTGCGCCTGGTCTTAAACACTGATTTTCTCAAGAATAAAAAAACAGGCGCAGCTGGTTCAAAATGGATGCAAAGTGAATGATAAATTGCTAATAAATGTACACAAAGTAATTTGCGTCTATTTTTTACGTTAACGCCACTTGATAAATTTCCCCCAAAGTGCAAATTGTTCTAGAATTCCATTATTTACAACTAAATAATATTTCCATTGTGAACAATCCTTTAAAGTAAGTGATCTCAATGTTAGAAATGGTAAAAGTAATTGCTTTTGCTAATGAGCATATATAGGGCGAAATTTATTAAGCCCGAAAAGACTCGATTCGAGTCTTTTCGGGCTTAAATTTGCGAGATTCTTACAGGAGATGATCTCGCAAGATCATCCCGCGGGGATCTCGCTTTCCCTTTTCCGCAATCGGGTCTTTCGACCGGAAGGTAGACATACGTTCTATGGCTACTAAACTTTCGGTCGAAAGACCCGATTGCGGAATAGGGCAATCGAAATTCTCGCGACATGATCTCGCAAGATCATGTCCCGCGAGATTATCGGAAAGACCGTTAGCAGTCTTTCCGATCTTATTAAATTTTGCCCATAGTATGTTGCACCAGGGAATAAATGAAAGTTGCAATGCTAGTCAGGGACTTTTATAGTCTGTCCTGACTACCACTGCTGTCCTGACTACCACTGCTGTCCTGACTACCACTGCTGTCCTGACTACCACTGCTGTCCTGACTACCAATGCTGCAATTTTTGTCAATGACCAGGATGTATAGAAGGAAGACAAGTGGCTCAAGAGATGCCCTTAACCTCATTGACTAGGAAAATGTCCTCCAATACCAACTCTAAAGTGGACATTTTAGAGTGTCTTTATTATTCTTTATGAAAGATACAGACTTTATGGGAATAAAGGTGCTAGAAACAAGAGAAATCAGATAGATAAAAATGTAATGAGGGCAATAAATAACAAAAATAAAGCACTTAAACTGATAAAATAGGAAATCAGTGAAGGAGCTTGAAAGAACCTTAAGGCTCAAAATAAAATCAAATAAAACAGCAAAGCTAGAGACAGGAAGCCTCATTGCCAAAGAGAGTACAAAGGACATCAAAATGTTCTTTAACTTTTTAAATAGTTGACAAGGTCATTAATAAATATAATGAAGAGAAAAAGGACCAATAATACTAATCCACTACTAAAATTGACCCAATCTGAATATGTACCATTAATAACCACCCACTGTTTCCTACTACTGATCCAGATACTAACCTACTTACACAACTTAGCAGTGTTACATCTCTTGCATTCAGTATTGGGATTTTAATTTAATGAATTTAACTTAAATTAAAAACTGAGGTTTCTTTAACATCTAGGAATTTTGAAATGGAATCAGGCAAATGTATTTTCTGCATAAAATAACCAATAGTAATAGAAAAACTACATGGAAAATATAGTTGAGAAATATATGTTTACTCTTACCAATTTTTATGCTTTTTTCAACTTCTTTGTTAGAGCAACTCTGTTTAACAATACAGGATAATTCCTTTACTGATTCCCATGTTGCTTGAGTGATTTTGTATGTGACCTTCACAATGTCATTCTCTTCTGTTCTGATTATATCCTTGTCAATCTTGGCCCCATTCATTTTCAGAAATACTTCCTTTGCAGCCATGATATCAATAACCGTGCAAGTGATTTTTCCTTGATTAGAAATAAGATCTTCATTTGTTGGTTTGTCCAACAAAATAACAGGTTCCCTGTTGCACACTATGGAGACAGAAGAACATCAGAGTACTGTTTCTTTCTATTTTCAGGACACTGAAAAAAAAACGGACTTAACAATATTAGTTTCATTTGAAAGATTTATATTTTTAATCCCCTTTTCAAGTTTTTTCCCCGAGTTATTTAAAAGATCATATGAAACAAAAGAAACAGATAATTTCCTAGTGTGGTATAGTTACATGATAAATAATAATTCATTTTAAAGACGTACAACCATTTTGTGTATGTCTATAAATTGTATTATGTTTTGCATTGTTTTGTAAAACTATCATGGAAGATTGATAATCTGGATACACTCTATCTCAACAGATTTACCTCTTTGTGCAATGATTGTGTCAAAGACAGTTCACTAGAGGCAGTACTGTTTAATGAAATATCATCACAGATAACTCAAGGACGTCCCTTGTGCTTAGAAGAGATGCGATTCTGCTTACAACTGTTTCAAAAAGGGGTGAATACATAAATTAGAATGGTATGGATGGTAATACATACATAGAAGGGTTGAACCAGAGGCAAGACTAAGTGTAATTTTAGGCCTGAGAGGAAACATGTTTTTCTCCCCTTAAGTGGAACTTGGAAGAAGTTTCAGCAGCTTTCACTTTCCTTTGGATGAACCTTAAACCAGGACAGGTGAAAAGGTTTGATATGGCTGTGTGTCTACTTCCATTCCAAACTATGTAGAATGTTAACCATGTATAAACCTCTATGGAAATGGTTGAGGGAAACATTTGGATATAAAGACAGGCTATTATGGAGCTATATTAGGGCTTGGCATATTGCAGAAAAGGTGGGCAAAATATTAAGAAGACATGGAGAATGTTGGGATTTGATTTATAATACTACTCTAAGCGGTGGGGGTTCACAGTTGGAGCCTATCTTGATCCTCCCCAGGTTTTAAAAACCCTGTCCCAATCTGTGTTCCCTGACAGATTTGTTTGGCTCCTAGATTCCAGCGTGTGAAGCAGTCTCTCTAGGGTTTTCGGTCTCTGATTTGGACTGTTTTTTTGTCTTAGGCATAGTGGATTTACCTAATCCGATCTGTCCCAGAATGCTCATCTGCTACCATGGCTCTGCACCCTGTCACAACTGATGCTCCGAGTAAGGTAGCTTTGTTCAGGGTTCCCTCTACGCAAGTCAAATGTCTGTGTGATTGCATTGTTGGTATTAGGCTTTCAGTGAAGCGCTGTGTGTACACTGCCTCTACTTCATTTGTAACGGATTAGAGATACAAGGGGTAACTTTATATCTGTGTCTCCTCATTTGTAACAGATTAGCGATACAAGGGGTAATTTTATATCTGTGTCCACAGTTGGGGGAACTGTTAATAGTAGCAGCACCTTGCATTTCAATTAGGAAAATTTGGGGAAATGTATCAAGTAGCGTTAATGTTAAAAATGGACGCAAAATACTTTGTGTCCATTTAGTAGCGATTTATCATTCACTTTGAATCCATTTTGCACCAGCTGCACCTGTTTTTATACTTTTGCGGAAATCAGTGTTTAAGATGTATGAAGGTTAGAATGATTTTAAGGCCTATAATAAGAAGTAAAATTAACGCCTACCTGAACCCTGACGTTATAGAAGCAGTTACTCATTTGTGTAAAAAATGTTAGCAATTCCTATTTTGTGTTCTTTTTTTACACTAATGGCTGGTTTGTGTAAAAAAAAGTTAGCAATTTCCATTTGTATCCAAATGTTAGCAAAATGTTAGCAATTACTGTCTGTTATGGAAATTGCTAAAATTATGCTAATATTTGGACACAAACGGAAATTGCTAACATTTTGCTAACATTTGGATACAAATGGAAATTGCTAACTTTTTTTACACAAACCAATAATTAGGGGGTCAGTCCAGAAAAGGCGAATTTCCCGTGCCGAATTCACCGATAGCAAAGTCCCGTTATAAAGTCGTGACAATTCTCCCATTATAAAATTGCGACCGCAATGAAAAAAATGCTATCGCTATCAGTGAATTTGGCACAGGAAATTCGCCTTTTCCGGAATGACCCCCTTAGTGTAAAAAAAGGACACAAATTGCTATGTTAACGTTTTTAAGCAAAAATCGAAGTTATCATTAGGCGCACTTTTAATGATAAATAGCTCATATTTTTTAGCGCCTATTTTTCCCATTGCAATAATGCCACTTGATACATTTCCCCCATCGTCTGCCTGCCTGCACTAGTGTTCCCTTAGCGCCATAATGAACCAATTAACTTTTTGCCCACCAATGGGGTTCAGCCTTGATTTAATCAGCCCAGTACCACAGTCAGGGGCACTGCTAACTATTTTATTACAGGGAATGTCTCACCAGTTTTTATTGATATCATATTCTATTTTATATAGCGCTGATATATTATGCAGCGTTTTACAGAGATTCATCATTCACTTCAGTCCCTGTCCCATGGAGCTTCCAATCTAGTTTCAGTCATGCACACACAGATGTATGTTTTTGGATTGTGGGAGGAGGCCCATGCAGGTGCAGGGAGAACATACAAACTCCATGCAGATGAGGCCCAGGGTGGAATTGAATCTCAGTGCAAGGCAGCACTGTTAACCACTGAGCCACTGCACTGCCCCATTGTTGGTTTTATATAGGTAGAAATTATGGAGGAGTACTACAATGAGGTGTTTTTATTTTCCTTTCCTGTGCAAAGTGCTTGTGCATGCACATGAGGTAAAGAAACAATTTTTCCCTCAGACTGCTCTCTGCTGTACCAAGAATGTATCTTAATCTCCAATGACAGCCTCGGGGCCACATGTTTGAGAGCCCTAGATTAAACCAATAGAAATTAATAGACATATATTTAGCTTAGAACTGTAAAAAAGCATATCACCAGTACAAATTTTAAATAAGTGTTTACACTCTATATATCTATAGCTTCTACCAACCCACTTACCTAAACATTTGCTTGTATTTTGTAGGAAAATCCCTCCTTGGTGGGTTACTTTGCATGTATATATGTCGTCTTTATCCCAACTCTCTCTCAAGACATTCAGAATATTTTTTCCCATAAAAGGTCCGTTTTTTTCCGATTTAGGACTAAATTGATGGTCCTTTAAAACAATTTGACCATTCTTAAGCCAGTCCAATGTTGCATCTCCAGGAAAAAAGCCTGTGACCAGGCAGATCAATGGAGTCATATTTTCAGACTGTTTTTTACCACATGCTGATATAGGGTTCACCAATGTCTGGACTTTGGGAGGAGATCTATCTTTTCTGCAAGCTGAAAATAAAAAATTGAGATAGCCATACTAAACCCCTTACATTAAGATTTTTCAATTTCTAATCTATAAAGTGCAATTCTCATTTTATTTCCACAAAAGCAAACATACTCTATTTCTGTTGATCAAATTAAACTAGTTGCTTATATGTATAAGCAGCTGGCCACACTGTGCTGGCTGATTCCAACTAGCTATGAGTATTGAACATGTGAAGTTCAGTTTTTACAGTATAGTTAACTTTACTCTCCACAGCAAAAATATCTCTTGTGACCATTTCATACCAGAGACAAATGGGAGCGGGGAGTGGAGGCAAGCATAGCAAATTAGCAATAAAAACAATGATTTGTCTGAAGACCAGGGTCACATTAGGGGGGTCATTCCGGTAGCTCCGAATTTTCTGTCCCGAATTCACTTATAGCGAACTCCCATTATAAAGTCGTGACCGCAACAATTTTTTAGTTGCAGTCGCGATTTTATAATGGGAGAATTGTCGCGGTTGCCACTTTATAATGGGAGTTCGCTATAAGTGAATTTGGGACAGAAAATTCGGAGCTACCGGAATGACCCCCTAGTTGTTTTTCAGCTGAGCTGGGAAAATAGTCTCCATTGTTTCCTGTGGGATAATCCACACAGGCTATTGTGTTGTGCACCATAGACCATAATGAGCTTAATTAAAAACAGCTAATGTGATTTGGCCTCAGGCTGGGTTCACACGAGTGTATGATGTGCAACGCATCATACGCTCGTGAAACCCAGCATCAAAACACAGCGCTTCAAGTCCCATTGACTTATCTTGTTCCAGCCTTACGCGGGTAAAAATGCGATGGTCAGCTTACAGCCGGCGTTCTCACGCACGCGTGAAACACTCGTCTGGCCGGAACAAGGTGAGTTAAAAAGGGAAGCACGGAGCTATATTTTTTTATTTTCACACGAGCGTATGATTTACATCATACGCTCGTGTGAACCCAGCCTCAGGTGACCTAATGGTAGGAGTGATTTGTGGCAAATGGGCCTTTATTAAATTATTTAACCCCCCTCACACAAGTAAACACAAAGGGCGAAAGTTATTAAGTCCGTAAAGACTCGATTGAGTCTTTGTGGACTTAATCGCGCAAGAATTCTCGCGAGCGCATCAGGCGAGATCTCGATTGCGTTTCTCCGCAATCGAAATCTTTCGCCCGAAAGTTTTGTAGCCATAGGATTCTCAATTGCGGAGAAGCTCAATCGAGATCCCCGCTAGATGCTCTCGCGAGAATTCTCGGGCAATTAAGCCCGCAAAGACTCGCATCGAGTCTTTACGGGCTTAATAACTTTCGCCCAAAAACTCCCAGTGATAAGTAACAATGGCTATCATCATTAAATCTAACTAAATGCAAATCAGAGAAAGACACAATATCCACAAACCGTCAATGGCTACACATTGCAAAGTCAAAGGGGCATATTCATCAGAGTGAAAATTTGTCTGCCAAAGTGAATTCTCATCAATTCGACTGTCCTAAGCTGTGGAATTGGTCTTGAATTCTCCACATCGCAAAATTTGCTGAATACTTGAATATGGGAAAGTGGCAAATAAATGTGAATTTATACCTTTAGGTGACAATTTGGCCTTTCATGAATAAGCCCCAAAGACTTATTGTCCCTGTAGTATACTAAACATCACAGCAATACCTCTCTTTACTTCTTGCAGATCAGAGCCTCCCTTTCACTGCACTTCTGCTTCTACAGCTGTGTCCCAGTAGGGACAGTAGGCTCCTGTACCCTCACAAGTGCTGTGAAGTCTGCCTCTGTGCAGGGATATGACATCACAGTTCAAGCTGTCACTGCAATGTTTCATCTTAGTAGAAGGTATTGTTATAGATGGCTAGTTTTTTATTTCACCTTTATCTCTCCTTTAAAAAAGAAAACCTTTAATGTAAAAGTGAAACAAAATTTCTGAGATCTATATTAAATATAGTTATGCAGAACTATACTAACCTGTCAGAATATCATGAAACATATAAATCATCTCTGCAACAACCAATTGGTTTTAAAAGTCACATACTTAGTTAAATGGAGAACAGATGTGTAATCAAGTAATTGCAGCATACATAATAATTTATCTGGACTACGTAAATTCTATTGAGTTAGTTTTATTGGAAAAAAGAAACATGAAGGCAAAAGAAACCTCCAAACAACTGTAACAAGGTTATTCACAAGTTCTAGTGAATGGGGTAGATATTTATAAAGATTATTTCAATCTTTGCTCCACCCATTACAATGCTTTTCAATGTAATCTTTTATTTAGCTGGACTTTTTGGTTCTGTTAATTTATATAGGACCAAATAGAAATTGCTGATCAAATCAAAGAAGACCGATTTCGATTTTTGATCAGGCAAATGCTTTTGATCATAAAAATTTGACTCACCACTTTATAAATCAGCGAAAAAATGGGGATATCAATATGTTGCTGATATTATACCAACATTATCAGGTCAGAAAAACTTTTTGACTTTTATAAATATACCCCATGGTATGAGTCAATCATTAAAAAGTAGATAGCAGCCATGGAGTAATCAGTCCCTAAATACAGAGGGGCTTCGCAAGGTAGGCACTGGTCAGGGAGGCCTCCAAGAGACCTATGACAAATCTGAAGAAGGTACAAGCTTAATTGGCTGAGATGAAAAAATCTCTTCATACAACACTGCGGCCTGGGTACTTTACTAGTTGGAGTTTTATGGGAGGTTGGAAAAGGGAAATCTCCTGTTAAAAAATCCTTATATGAAAATCTAACTTGCAAAAAAAAAAGACTGAAATTAAAAGATAAAGGTCTCACAAGACTAAAACTGAGCATACTGTTCATCAGACCCCCCCCCCCCCCCCCCCCCCCCCCCCCCCCCCCCCC
>JAKJJM010059898.1:0-10788 GCA_021901965.1 Pipa carvalhoi | reverse complement strand
GATAGCTAATTCCAACACCTGATAGCTAATTCCAACACCTCATAGCTAATTCCAACACCTCATAGCTAATTCCAACACCTCATAGCTAATTCCAACACCTCATAACTAATTCCAACAACTAATTACAACTCATAACTCATTCCAACAAAGACCTCCTAACTGATTCCAACAACTCAGTTTGCAGTTATCCTATAAGACAGAATCACCACAGCTACACATGTTAAATTAAAACTAGTACCTTCTCATTTGTCCTGTGTCCCATGCTGACCCATGTAAGACATTCACTGTAATTGGCCCAGGTTTTGTTAAGCCCAGAGACCTGAACCCAGATTCCAGATTTTCCACATCTCCGGTAAGCAAAACCTGTTGGAGAATTGTTTAAAAAGATTTTCATTCGAATCACTTGCTAAAAAGGGCTAGTGGCAACACTAACAAAAACATAACCCGTTGTACAACTCTAACAATTACCTAAGTGGACACGGGGATCGGCAAATATGAAGTTAGCAGCAACAATCATTTGTGGGATCAGAGTGTGCACCAACCCTGAACAAAAGACCATAACCCCTCTGAGCTCTGAGTAACTCTTGGTGAAATGTAAGCTCTGTGGCCAAGGAGTGCATCACGTATTTTTTTCATGTTTCTTTCATAAATGAACCACTGTGTTTTTATAAGTTTTCTCTTGTGTTTAACCAGGTAGAGGGAACAAACAGTAAATTTTCATATTCTTTTGATTGTGCTACATGGGAAAGATAAACAATTAGTAGCCTTATGGAATGTTGTAAAAGGAAGGATGTGTTAACTACCTTTCACAGATTTAGGGGGTTATTCTCTAAAGTGAGAATTCGACTTTCGATTTCTCAAACAGTGGATTCCCATAGAAAATTTGTGACTGCGACAATTCTCCCATTATAAAGTCGCAACCGTGACAATTTTTAAAGTTCTAGATTTGACAACATTTCCTTTGTAAAGTCGCGACTGCGACAATATTCTCATTATAAAGTTGCGACTGCGACAGTAGCAGTCTATTGCGACTGTCTTTACCTGGTGAATTCGCACCTTTACATGACAATCCGGACTTTAGACAATAAACCCCCTACTGCGCAAGGTTGTTTATTTTTTAGCAAGATCTTAAAGGGGATGTAAAGTCCAAATTTTTTAAAATATTTCATTATTTATGATATTCTTATTAATTTCCAGCTGTTGCGTACATCATTATTTTATCTTGCTATCATCCCCTTGTGCAAAAACCTCCACCTAGGGTGCAGTATTTTTAGTATTTTAAGACTGTTACCTTTATGTAATCTCTTATGTGGAATAATATTATGCTTATAGCCTGTAAAAAGATATGTTACTCAAGTTCAGGACTTGGGGGTGGGAGGAACAAAAAAAAAAACAAAGTTACAGAAGATCATAGTTAAAGGAAAGAGATGATCTGAGACTTATATCTAAAAAAACTGTAATCAAAGAGATGCACTTCTGTATTCATTTAAAAAAAACATCATGAGTCTCACAAAACCAAAAGTCATGTTGTCTGTGGTCTACTTTAAAGGACTGCTAGGCAATCACTTACTATTTTGTAATCCCAAATTTTAATTAACCTTATTAGTCCTGCGTTATGCTTTGTAGCACCTCTAAAACAATGACTTTCAATACCATTTAATACAAATGAAAAGTCTGGTTTATGCTGCAAATTTACTGCTGGGATATTAGTTCCCCTGTGGTACCGTAAATCTCTTGTACTTCTTTACATCTGTCAACCATAATGTCACACCTTCTAAAATGCTCAGTTATCTAGAGATATACACGGGATTTCATCAACATGGGCAATCATTTACTGAGGTCTATTAACCAACCAGCAGTTAATATTTACAGGTATAGGGGAGATAGAATAATGAAAAGCAACCTCTGATTGGCTGCTATGAATCTCTATACCTCTGTAAATAATTGCTCTTGTTTATTCATTACCTTAACAGTTCACAAAATAATTATGGGTATGATATCCATGCTCAATTTGCACTTTGTGAAAAGATTATGGTACATTTGGAAACATCAGGTTACCTTGATGATTGAAATCATAGATATGTTCTGGACAGGGGACAGAGACAAGCTCATTGGGTGATCCATAAGGCCAGCAAATTATGCCATCCCACTGAGGAGGACAACCCAACCCTGCAGGAAGAAGACAAAGAAAATGCTTCTAAGTATGGTGGATCTAGCAACAAATTGGGGATTTTAGACTATGTTGTCTTGTCTTTCTTATGCAGAGAATTACGGTAAGTTGGTGCTGTGGATCCTAGATGCAGTACAGGCTGAAAGATGCGTCTGAACAAGATCATTCCATAGAAAGAGAACATTAAACATCTTAAGGGACCTGGGTCCAACAAAAACATATATGGAGGTCAAAAAGGACATAAACAATGTGACCTGGTGCCTCTATTATGCCTATTAGGTTAACAAAAGGGTGATTAACCTTTTACTTAGGGACAGTTAACATTTTAGGGAATTGGCTTATGTTTTTGCTTGAGGAGCTGAACTTTATTTTTTTGGACCTAAGGCCTTGCATAAGCACAATTCACTAAGCTTTCTTTCTGGTTATCTTGCCATTCTCAGTAGATTTGCATTTGCAAATACCATGGGTTGTATACTAATGGTCCATATGTTATTACATTTAAAAACAGAACTAGTAAGTAATTTCTATTGCTGAGATTCTTCTTGATGCATATAAACATAAGGAATGTATGAATGCAGGAACCTTCCAAAACAAACTACATGTTACAATACATAACTGTCTCCTTGGGTCAGTTGACTAACATAATACATAGCGCATGTTAAAGAGAAGATAATGGATAAATGGATATCATGGATAAATGACTATACACTATGCTGCCCTCACAATTCATCTCTGCATCATCCCTGTACATTGGAGATCAATGGCTTCATGGAGTAGAAAATACCACAGTGCTGACCCTTTGATGTGTTACGTTTCATTCCATTGGCCTGAGTTGCAGTGATGTTTGTCTGACAGAGGCGTTTTGCCCGGGACAGCAGATAAATCTGTTCATCTCTAGTTATGACATCATCGGAGTCCACCTGTGGTATTCAAACAAGGATCTGGTAAATCTATATATACCTAGCTTTGTCTACATGTGACAGTCTACCTCTATTACAATAGACAATGAAGAGGTAAATATTTGCTTTCCCTAGTGATAACACTGTAATTCTTACATTCTACCTTCTCAAAACTCAAAATATACAGCCCAAGCCTTCATTCTTTTAGTAAGTATTACTGGAATCAATAAATCAATGTTTCTAATGAGAAATTTATCCAGGCTCAAAATGTTTGATGATTTAGCGCAGAAATCCGTATGTTAGGGATGCAACAATGTTTTGGATTTGGTTGATTACCTACTGAATTCTTCCAGAAATATTTTGCTTAACAGCCCTACTTTGTGCATCAAAGATTTGAGGTCAATTGCTTTTAAAGAAAAACTAAAATCATACAATTAATACTCACATTGTGTGTCCCTCATCTTACTAGAACTTCCTGGCAAATCATTTGCTCTTTACATCAGGGGATCAAAGGAGTAATCCAAAAAGTGATGCCCACTGTTGAGAATTGCTTGTACAAGGGTTACTTTACCCTCAAAGTACATATGAATACCCCCACTATTCAGGGAGCAGGGACTGCAAAAGAAAAAATTCACAAAGGGAAGGAGGCAATCACTGGCATCACAACAACAAGTGCTTTAGGTTTAAGCTAGTAGGATGGGAAAAGGTTCAGCTAAACACTTGGAAGTCAACTGAAACAAAATCCTGGGATTAAACAGAATTTTAACTCCATCCTGGTCTGTATATGTGTATATATATATATTTAGGACAGAGTGGTCGAGATGAGTATTGCAATACTTGGTGATACCTTTTTTATTGGACTGTCAGTTTAGATAGACAAGGTATCAAGAGTTCTGTCCTCCCTTTGTTAAGTCTCGAGCAATACTATATATATATAGAATATATAATGGATGCTATATTATAATCATGTATAACATCAAGTTTCTATCTCAATTCAGTCTTCTACTGCAAGGTTCAATTTCTAAAAAAACAAGTTGCATTTCTACCAAAAATAAACACTGCTGGCTGGTCTAGGGCCGACTGTATCGTCCTCTGGTATGTCGTGCTTCTAGTTGGCTAATCTGAGTGTGCACTAGTGACTAATTACAACTAAAATGACAACTAACAGCAAATTTAAGTTGCAGGCTGAAACTCAAGGCCATGCTATGATTTATGGCTGCAATTATCAGTTTCAATTAGCTGTGTCTGAGGCTGTATATAACTTAAACTACGGGAAAATAGGAAGAAAAATGTGATCTCTGACAAGTGCTGTGGAAGTCAGAAGGACTGATTCAGTGGATCTAACTGCTTTTATTCAAGCACATCCCATTCTGCTCCATTAGAATCACTTTTATATATTCACACTATGTGATCCCAAACACAGCGTCAAACTGATCTATAACCTACTGCATCTACGGTGTGTTTTGACTAGTCGGTCCAACAGTAGCATCTCCAAAGGATTTTCAAAGATATTGGCTAACGATGCAGTTTTTTCCCCATTGTATTGCAAGTACAATAACCCCTATATCGTTAGTATTTTTGTAAGGAAACTTTTTTTGAAGCCCATTTTGCTGTAGGAGTTGAATGATTAAAATGAATTAAAACTGGTAGTGCTTGTCTCATAGAGAGAACAGTTCTGAATTTTTATCTTCTGTTGCTACAGACCATTTAAGTAACATCGTGGAGGAAGTTAAACTCTGCCCGGTAACTCCAGAAAAAGAAAATTGTCATTTCACTTGGCATGGGACATGGGACAAAGGGAACTGTCCTTTTCTGTGTGGGATTATTCATATATCCCCAATGCATTATGGCTTGTTTAGAGACAACTCATGTGGCTACCTGCTGATCATCCTTAACACTCTAACTATTTCTCTAGTGTATGTGTAACGTCCTCAAATCCCACAGCTCAAAGAACTGTGTGTTCTTCAGATTGTCTCTGAAATTCCAGCTCCCAGTTGCAGACAGTCTGTGTTCCGAAGAGACTTGTCATTTCTAACACATTTGTGCCACTGATGCATTTTCAAAGCATGAATAGATCTCAGGAGACAACATCAATATCCTACAGAGATATGAAGGAGAGGCTTCATTGGCGGAAACTGGGTTAAATTGCTCAAATATCTAAAGTGCAGAAAAACATTCTGGGAGACATCTGGCAAATGTTTAGGGAGTGAGACTGGCCTGCAGTGTTGATGATGGCTTAGAAGACTAAGGTTATGGCCCTTCGTACGAATCATTGATATTTAAAAGAAAACAATAAAGATACTGGAATAAAGAGATTGGAAGGAATGAAACCACACTGAATGCATGCACGTATTGGCGCAGTTTACTGCCATTTTTATAGCATGCCTTAGCCACACTTATACAATCAATTTCAGATGGGATTTTCTAGGTCAGTTTCATTCTGTTGCAGGTTCTGTTGAACGTGTTTAAAGAGATGAAAAAATGGGTCCTTCATCATAGTGCAAATTCGACAGGCGCAATGATTTTGCATCACTACAACTCCAACAGATGTGAATTTGCTACCCCTTATTCACTAAACAGCGGATTCCCCTGGGCAAAGAAGTGCACGGACACTAATCAGTCGAACAGTAGCAGGATTCACCATCATTTTCCCATGATTCCCCTGGATCTGTTTAATCCGGAGATCTTTAGTCACAGTTTATACCTCCACCCAGTCACCTCTATCTTCCAAATCTTAAACAGGACAATGCAGGCATAAGCTACCAACAGTGCTTCAGAAAAACAACGCAAACTGCTCAACCGTATAGCAAGGGAAACATCCCATTTATTGCAGATGAAGAATCACACTATGTTTTGGGGGAGATGCTTCAGTAAATCGAAAACATAATATTGAGTAGGACTTTACAAGCCTGTTGTTAAAGCTAATATAGTTGTATGACTATATTTTTTTTTATGCTGAATCAGAAAGCAATTAACGATTTACTGATCACTGTGACATCACTAATGAAGGCTGCTTGACCAAGACCATATGCTCTGTAATTGTAAAAGTGTGCCTTAAGACCAAGGGGGTCATTCCCGGTCATTCCCGGAAACTCAGAATTTCCCGTCCCGAATTCACTGATATCAAACTCCCATTATAAAGTCAAAAAAAATTGTCGCGGTTGCGATTTTATAATGGAGGAATTGTCACGGTCGCAACTTTATAATAGGAGTTCGATATCAGTGAATTCGGGATGGAAAATTCGGAGTTTCCGGAATGACCCCCCAAATGGTTATATTTACTCTAGTGTTTAAAAAAAATAAATAAATACAATAACAATTTGCATTCCAACAATCTTATTCTGAAATGATAACAAAACCCTTTGCCAATTTGTTGTGCTTAAACGACAATCTAACATCTATTTTTTGCATCTTTTCTCTATAACACCAGATTGCTGAAGTCCCCCCATAGTGTGAATGTGTTCATAAAATTCCCACAGGGAAACAATTAATACGTTCTCATGGAAGCAGCCATTCCTACAGAGATGGACAGAGTGACTCAGATGTTTAAAGCCAGTGTGAAAGAAAGCAGGGGTCATGGTCATTAAAATAAAATAATTCTGTGTTTGTCTGGATAAGAAGTGCAATGCTTAGTAAATGAGAGCAGCAGGGGAAAAGCTTAATTCTAATAATAAAAAACAAAGGAAATGTTCTTGCATAGGTGAAGAGTATTTCCTAATAATCAAGCATGTTCCCTTCCAGTTATAGGATGGGAGTTTAAATGGAAGCTTTTTTGTCTGATATTCTCTAGAGAAATAATTATTGATATGGCATAAATTTAAAAAAAAAATGATATTTCGTGTGCTTTACCTTTTATTTGACCATTTTGCCTATTTCTTAAAATTCATAGCTGCCTCTTTTTAATTGGGTCAGCGATTTTAAGAACTGTTCTGTTCTGAATCTGATGCTGAGACAAGTATTTTATATAGCGGTCATTTAATCACTATTAGATCTTGACTAGCTGGTACATACTAACTCCAAAATCAAACTGGACTTCAATGGAAACTGTTTACCATGGGTTCTGAAAGTCTGAAAATTCTACATTTTATGATTATTTAATATTATGTGCAGGGTTTGCCTTATAGCAGGGTGGGCATTTCCCTCCAATATCATCATGTCCCATTGGTCAAGATTCCTGCTGTGTATAAAAATCTAATAATGGTCAGATATTAATTTTTTCTATATAGTGTTTTTGTTAGATTAGAGGCTCCAGTCTTCCTCATTTGCCATGAAACTCTCATTGCTTAACTCCAGTACTGATACATTATTTTCTACACAAAGTTAACACCTTGACTCATCCAGCTCAATTAAATCCCCACAGATCTACAGTACTCACCACTGCCTTTAGAGGAGAAATGACCAACATAATGACATATATCATGAGCGCCCAGGTTTTCCTCTTCATCCCTGGGGTTTAAAGACTTAAAACTACCAGTCTGGAGCTGAGATTCAGTGGTCTAAGCAGTTACAAACTTACAGATTCCCAGAAAGGCAGGCACCTTACTGAGCCGGACCCTCTCTGCAAACACCAAGGAAATGTCACACCTCGCATGCCTCCCTCCACTCTCAGTGACTGTTGGATGGGTGTGATTAAGGTGATGGGAACTTTGACAATAACATCTATGTTAGAACACAAGGTTATGTCCTGAAGAAGAGACATCATAGGGTAATGAACTGGTTCCCAGTACGGAGAAAATACAAAAATAAAACGTGTTTATATTAGACCACGATTATTAGGTATTGCCAGCGCTTTATGTATTTTAATAATTAGAAGTCATGGTTGTGCTTTGAATCAAACTGGCAGGATTCTCCTGGTCATTGACAGACTGCCCCTCCCCCCTACAGCAGGAGTCCATGTACCCCCTTCTTGGCAGCCCTGGTCCTACATAATAAAAGATAGATATAATAAATACATACATACATATGGGAAGCAAGAAGCTTCTAGTCTGGCATATGAACAAAACAGAAGACTAGATAATACCGTAAGTTAGGTAGCACAGAATGTTAACAGAAGAGACAGTAGGCCATGTGGCTGTAATGACCCATGACTGTTGGGTTTGCAATGCTAGACAAGTATTATAGTGCCTCAATTATCTACTATATCCCTCAGAATCCACTGTAAACCATTACTGTGGGAGTTCTGCCATCAAGCCTATCTGCCACAGGGTGTGGAGGGTCACCTTCTTACAAATGAACAACAATCTTACTCAATTCTCAGAAACTGGGCACCAGAGATTTCCAGAAATTGTAAAAACAGGATTTATTGAACAGCCAGAGGCAATAATAGGGATGGGCACTGATTCCCGTGGTTTGGATCGGGTTCGGTGTTTTGGTTTTGGGTAGAATTTGGATTTTTAACAGAGGTTTTAGATTCGGATTTGGATGTTTATTAAAGAGGTGAACCGTTCTGCCATACTTGCATTCACAGATAAAATGGCGGTGGGGTGAGATTTATTGGGAGGGGGGGTTGGTGCTGTGGCAGAATGCAGGCTTCCGTGTCACAGAAGAGGAAGTGGGATGATTAAAAGGCTGCCACTTCATACTAAGAGGTGTGGGATGGTTGGCATTGCCATTTTTACTGAGAGCTGGCCAGACACAATAGCGCAATAAGGAGGCTTTGGACCGAGTACTGTTTGAACATTCGGATTCCCTAAAGGGGGCTTTTTACTTTATTACTGTTTAAAGATAAATACAAACATAAAAAAAATGTAACAGGAGAATTCACTGACAGAGTCAGATGTTAAAGAGGTCTAGTAACCCATAGCAACCAGCGATTGTCTTTTATCATTCTAATTCCCCTATGACAGCGAATGCTGATTGGTTGCTATGGGTTACTAGACCTGTGTAAAGATAGCCCCTGTTGATGAATTCCCCTGTATGCCTTTCATATTCGTTCATACTTATTAATCAGGCAAAATTAGAACCTGCCTCAGATCTACAATGTCTGATCTCTAGTTAATACTCAAACAAAATCCTTATAAAGCGCAATGTATCACCAGGTACTCTCCTCTTGTAATAGGTCAGTTTGGGAAGGCCCTGGTACTGCCCATTAACACTCTCCCTCTAACAATATTAAAGTATGTGGCTCAGCAGTGCAGCTAAAATCACTAGCCATGCCCACACACTCCCTATAATGATGTCATAGTGTAGACTGCTGGCATTTGAAGGGGCTACTCCCAATGTCAGAGGGGGAAAAACTATGTGCTGTTCAGGGCCCCAGACAAAATGAATCCCCCCTTTGAGATGGAAATTCTCTTCCTTATGAGTCTTCACCTGATTGGCCTGTTCATTGTGAACATCAGTTGGGTTTCACTATGAGATTCTTCCCTCACTAGATCTACAAAAGAGTGGATTTTCCTTTAGGAACTTCATAGGACGTCTCTAGGATATATGTCCTCTGGCTAATCCTTCCTTTAATCCTGGCTAGGATACACAGTCTTTAACCAGTCCCATTGCTTTCTGTGGTGTTTTAGATAATACCTATTGAGTAGGTGTGACCAATAGTCCAATTTTGTAAAGCTAAATATCATACTTCATAGACTCAATTTAGAATTTTTGGAAGCAGGTGTTCCAGTATTCAGCACTGTTGGATATACAGAATAGGGATTGAAACTGATTGAGTATATGCATACCTTGGTACTTCAAACACTAAAACACTAAAGAATATTGTGAATAGGGTTATCAAAAGGTGCGGGGTTATACAACTTGAGGGTAATTGGATTGGTTTGGAGGAAAAAGGGGTGGTGTTTGGGGTGAAACAGGGTCAGGTTATGGCGGGGATAGGGTAGAGCTTCAGGGAAAAGCAGCAGGCCAGAGAACTTGAGGGTTTTCCCAGAGACCCTGGGGGTCTGTAAAGTGAGAATTCGACTGTCGAATTCACAGACAGCGGATTCCCATTATAAAGTCGTGAGTGCGACAATTCTCCCATTATAAAGTCGTGACCTCGACAATTTTTTTTTAAAGTTCCAGCTTTGACATTTCCTTTGTAAAGTCGCGACTGCGACAAACTTCTTATTATAAAGCCGCGACTGTGACAGGAGCAGTCTATTGCGACTGTCTTTAGCTGGCGAATTCGGACATTTACGCTACCATTCAGACTTTACAGAATGACCCCCCCCAGTGTTTGCAAATCTGGAGTCTTTGAGTTAAACCCAGCAAGTTCCCAGTTCTGAGAATATGGTAGTAGAGCAGATCACTTTGGATGGATGATGGATTACATGTGAAAGCCACTCAAGAGGAGATGGGGGCCTAGCAAAGAAGCAAATGTGTTTACTGCACTGGGCCACTGGAGGAACTGTTGCGAGTGTCATGTGAGTTAACTATTAGCTGTTATTGTATAGTTGTTACACCCTGGGCATAAAATTAAGTACTGCAACATAAACGAATAGAATTTGCACACACGCACAAAGAGTACGTTTATACCTTTTTAAATCGACCACCTGCACCTGTGGTCGATTAAAAAGATATATACCTACTCTTTGTGAGTGTGTGCAAACTCTATTCGTTTATGTTGCAGTAATTATTGTGGTGTCTGCCCCACACCCAGGAGTTTAGCACCACCACCTGAGGTAAAAAAGGATTTTGGGGGGCGTGGCCTGGACACCGGGAAAAATGGCAGCTTAAAATAGCGCTCTTCCCTGCCCTCGGCGTGCTGGCCTGAAATAAAGCAGTGAGATCGGG
>JAKJJM010059829.1:0-13709 GCA_021901965.1 Pipa carvalhoi | reverse complement strand
CTTTACATATGCACTACTATACCATAGTAAAAAGCATTTCTCCCCAGTAGTTTTTCCATCTGAAGCTGGATGGTTTAATACACTGCACTGCAAAACTCCTGCACAGGTTGAGAACCACTGATCTAGCAGATCAATATGATGACCATGTCAGTATGTGTATGTGAGCATCAACCAACTGCACTACACATAGACCTCTAGTACCTGGTTATTGATGATTGGTATATGTGCATCTTTCGATTACAAAGGTGGCCAACCTGATTATGCATCCCATATTAGTAGATTATTGAATTGCATTACAGCATTTAGAAATTAGATTTTTTCTTATAATATGTTTAAATAAACCCAAACTGCCTGAATTACAGTGAATACAATATATAATCTCACAGTAGTTTTTCTTTTCTATGTCTGTATTTTGTTTTGACCTAGTACCCAAAGATGGATTGAAAAGCCAGGCTGCATTCGAAGAAATGAGGGTGAACTACATTAAGGAACTAAGAAAATTATTATTAAAGAGTCCACACAGTGCTGGACAAAGTTGGCAACGATATTTCCAATTAACAAAACTCTTAGACTCTATTCATGATGTAAGTATAATTTACTTTTTATCATTGCACAAAAGCATAGTCCACACTATGCACATGAAATACTAAAACTGAAAAAGGTTCTCCTCCAAAAGCATTGATTCAAGGCATATATTCTTATAGATTGTACAAGCGTTTTAGTTAAAGGGGAAGTCACTGGTTTCTGAATTGGTATATCCAATACCAAAAATTGAAAGCTGTATGGTGCTGTTCTAAATCACTTGTTTCCTGCACCTGCTAGTCTGTCATATTATGATAGTAAACTTCCATCCTGACCTACCACACAGAAACAGGACCCTGTTTTGTTCTAAGAAGGTAAAGATATAGGAATTTTTGTGTTGTGAATGCAGCCATGTTTCTCTTTTAACTGTAATGAGATAATTGTTGTCAGTGTAACAGTGAAACAGTCTCGTCTTTTCACTGGGAAAAACATCTCCAGTTATTGCTATATACTGCATATAACATATTTATTGCATTGCATATATGTGAGAATTTACAGTGTATATTTTCAAGTGTCATAAATTGGTGACTAAGTGCAGCATTGTTGTTGGTAGATTGATGTTCATAATTCATTATTTTTGAATGACACCAACTGCTTGTGACCCCCTTTAAGTCTTCAAGATGTAATGTGCTATGCCAATCCGTATAACCTGTTGTCAGTCAATCAGTGCTACTGTTTTGCTCATGTCATAGTGGGATTCCATTTTGTTCAGCTGGCCAATAAAAAAAGACATGCTTATTCACGTTTAGTTTAGAATCCCCTTTCTTCATTCTATGTATCTAATGTTATCAGAACACTTGGCATAGTTAAAAGCTTTCTATGATATAAAGCTAAGATAGCTGCTTGTGATATTGCTTCCATTGTATTATCAAACTGTACTTCTTTGGTGAATAAAAGCTTAATGGGAGCTTTTAATGTGTTTCGGTGAATTTAACATGAGTTGCATGAATTTTAGCAAATAACAGTCCAGTTGGAAGATGTTATATTTTTTCTTTAATAAAATGATACAGTTGATAAGACGTTGGAGTATATTGACTGTTCTACCTAAACATTTTGCTTAGGACTGCTATATTTGCCAAGTCCTACTCCTGTGTCCCGACTTTTTTTCCCCTTCGTATTATTGTAGACCTTTCTACTAAAAAAATTCCTTTCAGGGCATTTGGAGAGGATTATGGAATCTGGCTTTTTTTCAGCATTATGCGGTCATTTATTTGATGCTGAGTTTTATGTTTAACTATACTGGAACTTGTTCTGTTACTGCTGGCTTGCACAAATACCCCTGACTGACTCCAGTGTGTATATATTATTTATGTTTCATGCTGGATCACAGGGTGAGCTGAGTGCAGTTCAGGACATGCCTTAACATTACAGCTTTGGCTTGTATAAGGAAATTACATATGGAATTATTTTTCTGATGTATTTTTCCTGGTCTGTCCTGAGAAGTTGTGGGAGGTTAACAGCTTGATTCCCTTGGTATTTTTTTTCTTATTCAGCAGAAAACAGATCTTCCTTTTTGCCATGCCAGTGCTAAGCATACAGTTATTTAAAATGAAAGATAGAGAAGAGTTCCGAAAAACAGCTTTTTTCCCAGTTCAAAACACTCTATGCATTGTAGATTTAATCTGTATGTTGTCATTTGGAACAAATCCAACTCTATGATCTGTGACTTTATTTACAAAAGATGGAGAGAGCCCTACTGATTAGAACTTCCTGTCTACAAGCAGAAGAGAAGAAAAGAGAAATGCATAGTCTGACTGACTGGTCACAGTGGGCAACCTGCTAATGTGATATTTTTGGTAGATGAGGTTTATTTGACTACTGTGAAATGAAAAGGAGTTTCCTATTAGATTGAGAGGATGGAAACCTGCCTTTTCGGTTATATTTTATGGCATCTATGAAAGGTTCTGAGAATTCAGGGAAAGGTTAATGGAGTGTACTTGGGCAGAAAAGTAAAGTGCACATGCAAGAATGTGTGGTGAGTGGAAGCAGCAGATGGGTAGATGAGTTAGGGGAAAAAAAAGGAGCTACAGAAGACCAAATGGGCATGAGAGATTAAAGGGAATGTGTGGTAAAGTTAACAAAGAATGTGATAGAGAGGTAACAAGGGCAAAAATAAAAAGCGTCTGGTTTAAAAAGCTGCAGAGAGACTCTTTTGAGAAACAAGGGGAGGAACTATAGCTGCTCTAATCATGGCCCTTGCCTCACAGACAGTAGACAGCCAAAGCTACCGCAACTAGTAATGCACAGATTTGGTTGCCCAATTTGGATAGCTTAGATGAAATGAGTTAGCAGTCTGTGCATGTAGCCGGAAGTCCTCTTGTGTAGTTTTAGTAAAAAACATGTGACTCCCAAATAATCTTTTTAGAGACATCGTATAGCAAGTGCTTGTAGTCAGGCTGTGTGTATCTGCTGTCTAGCTGAATGGTTTCCGTTAGTCTGCCAGAAGGCTAAATGATTAGGCCTCAGGTATTTTGGTACAAAAGATCTGTGAGTCAGGAACTGACAGCCAACTACAAACTGTACACAATCCATATACAGTTGCCTGGGATATTACAGTCAAATTTTCACAGTTTGGTATTCTGTGGTGACTAGTGCCACGACCAAGAGAATTCTGGAACTGCAACTTACTCACAGGCTGTCATTCTAACTAGTCCCATAAATAACTACCCTTTACTATTAAAGTGATAGAGAGAGAGAGAGGCAGATTTGCAGATTTCTCAACTGTAAGGGAGATGGTTATGAATATTGTGTACTTTGTATTAATTACCTGAGATGTGACTGATGCTCTCTTGGTTGGGGACAGCAACCAAGTGTATTGTAATCTTTAGTTTCATTACATTGTTGGAAGTATTCCTAAAAGAGAACTAAGATCCTCCCAAGTACTTGCTTGGGACTATAATGAGTGCTTTAATTATATTTCATTTAATCAGATGATTGTCCACTAACTTTTTGCTTTCACTAGATTCATTAGTAGGCATAGATGGGCTTGTTTTATATAAATACTCATCAGGAGACTAATAAACAATGACTGCTAGACAAAATACTTAGCTTGGTATATAATGTGTTTACTGAAAGCATGGGTGACTCACACTTCCTGCTCATGAGAATGGTCGATTTGTAAGGAGATAACAATTAGTCCCTAGTGACTGATGTGGTAACAAAGTAGCACCTCATCTTTGTGGGGTTTCCTCTTTTTACTGTGTGAAACCTATCCATGTTGTTCTTATTCAAAATAATGTATAAGCTTTGCTTTGATGACAGGAAAACAAGAGATCTCACAAACCCTTTACATAAGTTGAAATTGGCGCAGTCCTTATTTATTCATTCTTTTTTTTACTGTCCACCAAAATAATGTCCAGTATAGAACATCAGAAATTGGGCAAGGGCAGGCTCGACCAAATATTAAATGCGTCTCTTAACCTCTTGGAAATCTGCCCCAAATATCTCATCCTTTTTTAAAGATTCTAATGTGTTGTTCGCTCATTTAAATAGCCACCTCCTGCACCATTCTGCATTATACATGTCTTGGGCAAACTAGCACTTCTGCTGTTTGTTTTGTGAATGCGGATTGTCATTTCCATATTTACAAAGAGAGGATAATACACACAGCAGTGAGATTATGTTCTACAGAGCCCACTGACAATCTCTACTGTGCTGCAATTTCTCATACTCTGTGTAGACTTTTCACATGTTTGAAGACAGTCCTAGCATAGCTTCAGCACCTCTGTTTTAGTTAGTAAAGTAACCTGTAAAAAAACATGTATATGGTTCTGATAGCTTTCAATTAATGGGGAAATGTATTCTTCAGCTTTAGCGCAAACAAACAGAGCAAATGGTTTGCTTAACCCCTTGGCTTTTTTACATTTTTACCTTTGCTGTTTTTAATTTTTTTGCAAGTAGTGGTACAAAAATAAAGTGAGACATTGGTTTAATAATCAGGCTTCCACTGTCTGTGAACACTGTAAGGAAAGAGGCTGGTAATTACCTGGAAACTGGCTAAATGTTTCTTTAAGAAGCTTTGCAAAGTCTTTAAGAGAAAAGCCTATTTCCATAAGGGCAGAGTATTATTATAGCCAAACCCGTGGAAGATTTTAAAGTCTCACTTTGGCTAAATTATGGAGGTGACCTGTTTTTGACAGGAGAGTGGCAGGTGTAGTGGAGGCTGAGTAATTCTGAGACTGTGGGGAAACTATGGCAGAGGGTGTTGTGTGTTGTACACCCCAGAGAAGTAACTTGGGGTATTTGGTTACAAGGGTTGGTGTTGGATGAGATTTATAACCCCAGTAAGACCATGGTTAGATATTATTGTTAGTGGGGATAGTTTCCATAGTCCATCCTGACTTAGGTCAGATACTTAGGTGCAGCAGAGCAATTTGACCACCTAGAAGTGTAGGCCAGCCACAGTCACGTTACTACCACCTCTTCCTCTTAGGTTTTGTATTGCATTCTGTGTGAATTTACTCATAGGGCCACATTCTCCAAGGTCCGAATGTGGCCTTCCGTATTCATTTTTACAAAGTGCATGATGCGCACCGCTAACATTGTCGCGGACGCGCTTCATACGCACTTGACGGACAGGCAAACAGAGTTTTGTCTGCCGCTCACAGAAACTCTGTTTGCCTGTTTGTCCAGTGCGTGAAATGCATCCGCAACAATGTTATCGGCGCGCATCATGCACTTTGAAGAAACGAATATGAAAGGCCACTTTTGGACCTTGGAGAATGTGGCCCTTAAACTTTAACCTTTAATAGGTCCTGCTCATGCTATACCCATCGTATGTTACTCATTCACTGCAGGACAGCTAGCAATTTTATTTTTATACTGCTATTACACTAATTATGATGATGATGACGACGTCCCAGAAAGCCCAATTTTAAAGTTAAATATAATATTATGCTTTATAGATGACATTACAATTTTTGTAAGTATAGATTTAGCATATATAGTAACTTTAAATGCGTTCAGAGCATATTTAGTTGTTCATGTTACTGTCTTTTTAAGTTTACTGGCATTGAAATGAGGCCTTGAAATTTTAGGTAGAAAAAAAAATAACTGGTGAGTGGATTAAATTCTAAAATAAAGTATTGTTTCCGTTGGGTAACATCATGTGTATTTCACAGCATTTTCAATTATATCAAGTTCAATAAGTGCTGTAAAATGTCAAAATACTTTTTTTTTTCTTTTTGTGCTCCTGCCAAACAAAAGAAGTCTGACAAATAATTTTACAACACTTCAGACCTGACAGATTGCGGAACAGAGAAAGAGAAAATGGTGGTTTTCAGAGTTTATAGAACTTCTCATGTTTCTTGATTCACCCCATGCCAATATGAAAACCACAAAATTCACTTAAAGGAAACTTTCATTATAAACATCTTGTGATGTTGTTGAAAATGTTTCCTTATTGTTAAATGAGACATCATACATGCGAGCCCAAGCTTATTGTCAATGGACAGAATTACGTTAGGTGAATTTATCAATGGAAGCAAGCTTTTCAAAGGTCTAGAAGCCTATAGCAAGCAATTAGAAGGTATTTTTATTATAATTCTAGTTCTCCTATAGCAGTAAATGCCAACAGTTATTTGGCTGCTATGAGCTACTAGATGTCTGGAAAGATTGCCCCTGTTGATAAATTTCCTAGATTTTGTATAATAACTTCACACATATGTCTCCATGATTTATAAATTGTATTAAAAGAGACAAAGTTACACATGACTATTGTAAAGTCCCTTAGAAACAATTACATGAGTAATTTCAGTGCGGTGGCTCACCTTGCAGTGCTGAGGTCCTGGGTTCAATTCCACCCTGGACTTCATCTTCCTCTGGGCACTCCGGTTTCCTCCCACATTCCAAAAACATACATCTGTGTGTTTGACTGAATAGAGAAACTAGATTGTAAGCTCCATGGGGACTGAAGTGAATGATGAATCTCTGTAAAGCGCTGCGTAATATATCAGCTCTATCTAAATACAATCCAAAAATGAGTGAGTCTGGCCCATTTGACCCAGCAGGATCTATTTGAACTGGCCCATCATGAGACAGGGAAAACCTCTAGTGGTCCCAGGTGTTAGTGGGTCCTCCTGGAGTTTCAAACTGTACCACCTTTGTACATTCTTGAAGGTAGTATAAAACAGGTAGGGGTTTGGAATATATGAATACAGCTAATAGTGTATATCTTTCTAGTTATTATTAAAGAGATGCTATCACCCCCAAATTGGTTTTTAAATAACTTTATTTAAAGGAACCCTTCTACAGTCATTATCCTTCAATAACCATAATGGCTGAACATTATTTTAAATGCATGCAGGTAGGCTGTTGAAATATTAAACTTGTTTGGATCAGTTTGGTTCCTCTTTCATTTCCGACACATGTAACCACAGCAGTCTACTGTTTTACTAAAGATGTCATTTGTATACATTTACAAATAGCCTATGATAGTGTCCTTTGGCTCTAATAGGAACTAGAGGATCAGTGCAAGTAGATACAAGGACATATTTTTATGACTAATCAGAAAAAAATCAAGAATTCGTGCCAATTTGTAAGAGGCATGTGTTGAGGAAGATGTTTATATGCCATACATTAGTCATGTTGCATGCATTGAAATAACATCATTGTCTCTGTAATAAGAGAAGGGTTTGGAAATGTATGCTGAGGCAACGTGACTGAATTTTAAGCAGAGTTGTTAACCTTTTCTGAGATAGCTTTATACCAATTAATGAATAAATAACTAACATTACATTAACTTCTGGACAGAACAGGTTAAAGTATGTTTTTTTTTTCCTGTAGGCATTTTGCATTAGTATCAGTGTTCATAGATTGACAGTTAAGCATCCTTATGAGTGGAGAGGTCCCGTTGTTATACTGTTTGTTTTAAGGGAATTTTGTCCTTTACATTTACAAGTACATGAGCAGTCCTTTTTTACTGGAGTTTCTCTGGGACAATTCTATATTATATTTTCCAAGATAATTTTTCATCGGGACTAATAAAAGAAAGATTAACTGGTGAACTATCTACATTTGTAGACATTTGGACACATTCTTGCTATAACCATAACATGCTGAAGCATATGTCAGTGTTTTCTGGTGGACTGGAAAGGATTATTGTTGCTTCAAGAGATGTCCATCAAGATGGCTTTAAGTTTACTAAATGATAACATGCTTATGCGAAAAAAAAAAATTTTATTTAAAAAAATGAGACTCTGTGACACCCCTTTCCTATGTTCACAATCCTCGGTGGATTACACGCATGCAGGCTTAGTTACAGTGGTTTATGTACAAGTTTCCTTTCTTACGAAGATGTACCCATGTTTTATTTGATGGTGATTCCACTGACAGGCGCACACTTACCTCAATAAAGAACACTCGAAGTTCTTTGGGAAACTGCAAACATGTGTAAAAAGTTAATTTTTGTAGTACATAGGACAGATATAATGACTTTGTACATTTTACCAGGTGTATTTGGTACATTTCTAAACAAATAGTACAATAAACATTATTTTTATGAGATTGCTGATATTACATGACTAGCACTTAAATTTCTTGAGAAAATATATTTTATTGTTTCCTTTAACTCACTACTGATCTGCTCCCCAGAGCAAGGGGTCCTTGGCATTCAGTACTTCTCTCTCCTTATAAATATTGGAAAACCTCATGCTTTTATAATATCTATAAATATTAGCATTGTCTAGGTGGACATGTTTCTTGGTATTCCAGATTCCTATGTTACCATCAATAATAAATGACTTTTATCCAGTTATACACAGTTTTTTTACTATGTTATTTCCTAACTCTGTATAATTTACAGTCTACAGTAATTACTAGTGCAAAAACCAAAGCATAGAAAGAGTTGCCCTTAGTCACAAAGTGCTGGCCCAGTCAATCCTGCTTGCACAGATATCTCTCAGTAAATAGGAAAACATAGTAATTAATGTAGATTTAGAAATTTAGTATTTTTTCTTCCAATGGAACTGTCCATTACATATATCAATAAAGAGAAGGTTTGCAATTATTTTATTAATTTTTTAAATGACCTGCTGCTATGGAAACTACCTTCCTAATAGTGTCTTCTTGGAACCATGTGTTTAAGATAACTCTTTGGTTCTGATCATCTGCCAATTAGAAACAGCTTTAGACTAAAACATCCCTGGGTGGTGCATTTCAGCAACTTATTTTCAGTCTAGAAAAAGCATCATCAGTGGGGAACATTTTCTTTAACTAAGGCCGGGGTCACACTAGCTGATTTTCAGCTGAGCAGGAAAAATAGTCTCTATTGTTTCCTGTGGGGTAATCCACACAGGCCATTGTGTTTTGCACCATAGACAATAATGAGAATTAGAAAAAAGCTCAGCTGAAAATCAGCTCGTGTGACCCCAGCCTAATAGTCTCATGTGGGAAATGGGACGTGGCAAAAATCAGTGCTGGGAAGGTGTGACCCATGTTTGTCTAGTCTAAGGCTGGGGTCACACGAGCTGATTTTCAGCTGAGATTTTTTAATTAGGCTCAATATTGTCTATGGTGCAAAACACAATAGCCTGTGTGGATTATCCCACAGGAAACAATGGATACTGTTTTTCCAACTCAGCTGAAATTCAGATAGTGTGACCCCAGTTTTAGGATGAACAGAAAAGCTTTTCTTCCTGATAAGATCTGCCGCTTTGACTGTTGTTTTTACATTGAAAATGTTAGTTTGTAACATTTTATCATTCAAAAGGTTGATTCTAATGGAATTAAATTGGACTGCATCTGTATAATAATAGCAAACTACATCACGGGTGGTACTTCTAGGGTCGTTGCTCGATCGGCACCAGGGCCCCCTCTCCCTGTGGCACACTACAGGGGTCGAGCCTCCTGGTGCATTGGGCACGGTCACCACTGTGACTGCTGCGACCCCTGTAGATACACCACTGACTTCTAACAAGTCAATTCTTCACTAAAACTTTCACAAGATCAGTACTCCTGCTTCAGTCTTGTTTCTGGGGTTACTGCTCCTAATAAAACAATTCATAGTTTGTCAATTCTTTTTTTCCATAAGTTCTGTATTTAGTTGCACTTTAGTTGCGAACCAGCTTAGATGTTAAGCATCCCTTGTTGTTTTACAGTTATTCTAACATTGCAGATATAATTACGTATTACCAATTTTAGTGTCAATCCTGAGTCCTTGTTTCCTCTGGTGTAATTGTTCTCTCTCTTTCTGCATTTCAGCTTGTTGGGGACTTGTTGGAATTCTGCTTCTACACATTCAGGGAATCTCAGGCTCTAAAAGTGGACTTTCCTGCCATGCTTGTGGAAATAATTAGCGATCAACTACCAAAGGTGGAATCTGGGAATGCCAAGCCTTTGTACTTTCACAGAAAGTGACTAAGAGAGTCTTTAAGGAGAACTTTGCCTTAAGTTTCCTCTGAGGACCCAGACTCAAGCTCTTTCTCCCAGCAAACCATGTTTTGGCATTCTGAAATGAAAGGATTTCTCCTCTGAATGAAAAGAAATTAGAGTGCTTGGGAACTGAAGAAATGTGTATGTGAAATAATGGAAGATGTACATGACAAACTCTTGTACTGATGGATAAAAAGCCATATCTAGTTAATAACACTTTCATTTTGATATTCTAACACATTGAAGTTTTAAATACGCCATGGAGTTTCTGGTTTTCTTTTAAAAGAGTTCACAGACAAAAAAGGACATTTTGAAGCTTTTAATTGCTTTGCACAAAATTGTATGGTCAATATGGGGCATTAAATATTCTTTTCTTGTATAAGAAATAAAACCCATAAAACTGTTTAACATATTAAGGAACATTAGATGTTAAATAATCGCATCCCACTTGTGGCATTTGTTGTCCCATGTTATCAATTGAATACTGTAGAGGAAAGACTTGGGCTCTTAAACTTTACCAACTAAGTTCTAAATAAAGCCCTGTGCGTGATCAGTGCACAGCCTGGAATTACTTTGCAATATGAGCACACAGCAAGGTCTGTAGGAACCTAAGGGTGTTAAATAGATGTTAAAACAAAAGCCCCATGTTCTCAATTTATAGTATCCATCTTGTGCTGGCTTTAAAACAAAAGAAAAAAAAAAGAATTATCTGCAGTCTCTGATGTACTGTATATTGCTGTATGTACAAATTGTGAAGGAATTGAATCAAATATATGGATTTTTTTGTAAATGAGAAACAAAATCTTTAATGACTAATAGGATGAATGGAAAGTATAAGAAAGTATTTTTGGAAGAATTCTATTTTGATGGAGACTATTTAAGTACTATCTTTGTCTAAATAAGGTAATTTTTTTTTTGTAAAGTGAAATGTTTTGCATGGATAATGACTTGTTTACAGCGTATTTAAAAAAGGGAAAGCTGTGCCTTTTTTAGCATCATAACTAACTTTACCATTTTACAATATGTTTGTAAATAGACTCACTTTAAACTCCATTTTCAGTTCTATTTAAGCTTTTTCTACTTTTCTGTAAAACGAAAAAAAATGGTTTAAGCCTTTTTTGTGTACTGCTTGCAAGTAATATTGGAGCACACTTTTTAGGAATTCTACTTCCCCTTTTTATTTTCCAGTGAACGACACAGTTGTTTTCCGATTATTTCTTTCTTTACAGTCCCGAGGTTCTGAAGAGTTCTCCAGTTATTTAGAGACCTCACATTATCCATGATGCATTGCCATCAACTTTCCTTTTAATCCTGAGATCTATAATGTAAGGAACATTATTTTCCACAAGTTCCCGCTATATAAATATATAGATAATATATATATATAATTTAAAAAAAATTTTGAGAGGGAATTATCCCCATAACTTGGCGGCACTTCTCTTTGTATAAGTAAGATGAAAAAGGTGTAATGAGGCATGCCAAAAATATTCTTTAGAGTGCACTTTACCTTCTTCTGTATCAAGTGATCTTAATATCCCAAATATTGTATTTTCATCATTAAAGTTACTTACGTTTTAATCAGTCGGACAAATTGCCATGACATCAGTGGCTCAGAGGTTTTTAGAAGGACACATAGGACTTTTTGAGAATGATATGCATTTGTACAGGATCAGCTCTATATGAAATAAAAGTGAATTTGGTTTTGATGTACGGCATTACCAAATTGTATGTGTAAACTTGCACTTACCAAATAACATTAGAAATACGAGAGCCTTAAGAAATATCATTGCTTATTATTTGTGCTGTCAAATAAATATATGCAGCAAGCAAATGAATTATAGCTACAAGGAAAAGAAGCCAAAATAAATTTAAAACATATACTTAATATTTTGTAAAAGAAAGAAAGGTTATTTAATTTTTTTTAACTACTTAAAATGATGCAGAGATTTCAGTATTATGAAATAAACATTTATTCAGCTCCTCAGATTGTGGATGGAGGTAAAGGTAGGTCAAAGGCAGAAAGGAAGACTTAACTGTTCTTCATACTGTCTGCAAGAAAAAGAAACATTTTAAGTTGTAACAGCACAAATTTGCACAGCCACTATTTTATCAATAAAGTTATGTGAAGCAAACAAGCAAGTTGTGAAGCAGACAGTTTTAATCCTGTTGAAAATAGTTCTATATCAGACATTTAAAAACTGACAAAATTCTACGTTTTTATTATATAATTCCACTTGTTCTATGCAACATTGTTATTTACCCAAGTATTTGGCATATTCTACCAATAAAATATTCTGACAAAATGAATTTGTAAAATAAAAGCAGCAGTTCCTAGAAGTGTCAGATAGTTTTAACACACTACTAGTTTATATTCTCAGACATAAATCAAGTGTGCAAAGACATGGCCCAAATTATAAAACCAAAACTTATTCAGAGAGCCTTACTGACTAAAGGTCAAAAAGTCGCATAAAACTTTGATTTCGCATCTATTCACCACTTCCCAGTGTTCGCTTATTGATCAAACTCTGCGATGTGACCAATTCGGGGTGATTACGATAGTCACGATCTTACGAAGCACTTTGCGTGTGCGTGCACAGGTTCTTCTATTGATTAAGCAGCGTAGTGTGTCGAAGGAGCGAATGCAACTGGGTGAACTGCTCTGAATTCACCCATTTGACTTTGCCACACCAGAGTGGTAAATTGGGGGGCTGATGGCAGGTCTCCACATTCTACTTCTATCTGACTGATTTTGCCACGCACAACACATCCGACAGCAATCACCACTGTCCACTTGTTCAACAAGTCTTTTTGCTGCTTAGTCACTAATGAGAAGTGAATTTGTGACTATTTTATAAATACAATCCAATACCAAAAAAAATTTTGCAGATGCAACTCAAATTGTAGTGAAGTGAAATCAAGTGAATTCACCCTTTAGTCAATCAGCCCCTTAATGTTCAAGGATATTTACAATGGAACTATCAGTCTCACTTTTAAAGTATGACTGAAGAAACAGATGTACCCTTTGACAGGTAGAGCAAATAAGTCTTATTATAAACAGGTGCTTTCTCCTATTGTTCAAATCCCAGCCTCTTCATGATATCATAGAGGTTGTTATAGCATGTGTAATGTGTACATATTTGCTGACCACATATAAGCTAAGTTAGCTTACATGCACATAATCACGTGGCAGTAATTTAGTTAAATTATACATTATATGCCATTTTTAAAAAGAATGTTCACCTTAAGGGGGTCATTCCGGTAGCTCCGAATTTTCTGTCCCAAATTCACTTATAGCGAAGTCCCATTATAAAGTCGCGACCGCGACATTTGTCCCATTATAAAATTGCGACCGCGACAATTCTTTAGTCGCAGTCGCAACTTTATAATGGGAGTTCGCTATAAGTGAATTCGGGACAGAAAATTCGGAGCTACCGGAATGATCCCTTAAATGTTTCATATGTTGTGGATAGCAGTTTTCTAAGAATTTTCTATTTGCTTTTATATATATTTTTTTATTAGTATTATTTTTGATCTTTCAACTCCTTTTTTTCTTTTAATTTGTTACATCTGAATGCCCTCTGGTTGGTTAAAGGAGAAGTTTGGGTGCTCAAAAAAATAATTACAAACCTAAAAAAACATTTTTTGTAATACACATTTATTTGCCCTGTCCCATCAGCCACTGTTCCTATGTCCTTAGGGGGTCATTCTGTAAACTCAGAATTTGCCTTGCCGAATTCACAAGTAGCGAACTCCCATTA
>JAKJJM010059821.1:0-10556 GCA_021901965.1 Pipa carvalhoi | reverse complement strand
AGGCTGACACAGGAAAGAAGGCTGGTAGGAGGGCTTACTTGTCAATCAAGTAAGCGCGCCTCCTCCTACAGCTCCTACAGCCTTTCTATCCGACACAGCCTGCAATGTCGAATTTACAGGCAGAGAGTAGGGCTAGAAAGAGACAGACAGGTAAATTTTTTTAATGGAAGTGTATTACAAAAACGTTCCTATAGACTGTCTCTATTTTATAAGCTAATGTTGTTTGGAGGTGATAGGTGCACTTTAAATTTGTAAAAATAAATAAACAATGAGCCTACTCGGCAATGGTAATTGTCCTGCTAAATTGAGATGCTGCACATGCGCTTTGTGATTTGAGTAGCTGTAAAATTAGTTTAAAAAGACAGTAACATACCCCAAAAGAATGGCCCAGTTGCCTTTAGAGTTACTATATATTCAATATGTGATGACAAAACTATTAAATGTTGATGATATGATATGAAACTTTCAAGATGGGCTTTCTGGGGACAAAAGCTCCATAAATACAAGGAATGAAGTTGTGTAGTGTTTGTTCAGCCGGCAACATGGCTGCTAAGTCAGTTAAGGAACAGATACAAATCAGGAAGAAAAAAAAATGTATGAATTCAACTTAAAAAAAAGATTCCTAGGCCTGTGTTTAAATAACGATCCCGCCAAAACGAATGGAATTTTTTATTTTTATGGTGTTGCTGGTCCTTTAATAAAGAAAAGGACTATTTGTTGGCCTGCTCCTAGAACAATGGAACTTAATTCTACACTTCCTGGTTACTGTGCATGTCACATGGTATATTGTCTCTGCTCTTTTTACATACTGTTTTCACAGTTGCAATTGTGGTGCCTATGAGCCAACATTGAGGTTACATTTAAATACCAGTCAGCAAGTACATTGATCACTATCTCTTTATCATCGTAAAAAGGATTTGGTGCCATATAAAGGGTTTGATGTTGTATAAAGGGTTTGATGCTGTATAAAGGGTTTGATGTTGTATAAAGGGTTTGATGCCATAGACTAGCGTCAGAAAAATTTAATCTACACGAGTCACCCAAATATCATATCAAATATTTTATATTTAAACATCAGTGCAAATATTGGCCTACTATAATTTAAAGAAACAGAATTTCTTTGGAAATAACATAATTAATCATTTTGTCTGCAACATAAGTGGATTTTTAAACCCACTTTATTGAAATGACTGTAATAAAACACTGTTGTAAATATAAAGATAGTTGCCTTTCAATCTGTACCTTTAAATATTTACCCCACATGTGGTGTAACCTAAATCTTCCTTGGGTCTTTTCTTATAAAACTACTTATTAACAAGTCTAGCTGCGGGCTCCTTAATAAAGCAGATTCCCTTTTAAACACCAGCGACGTTAAGGATTCTGCTTATACAATGGAGACAGTCTAGCAGCCATATTGATTTTCAAGTAAAGAAACACTAGTTTATAAAAAGGACATTAGCTTCATTCTTAGATTTAAGTAGCATTGTTCGTCGAAGAGAATCCTTGTAGAACGCTCGCACAAAAAAACAATGTAAGGTGAATTAAGAAGAGAAGCAAAATGATCAAAAGATACATTTCATTATATATAAGATACATTCATTTATAGACGCTGCCTTTTAGGAGAAATGAAAACGACTAGTATTAAAAAGAAAAATGTATTTTGTTGCATGTAAAGGATTAGTAAACTTTAAGGCATTTTTGAGGTTCTTTGAGAAGATATCATATACTTTTGTTCACATGTACAAGTATATTCTTCACGGGTACAAAGGTGGGCAAATGATCACATCAGACATCATACATATCCACTCAGGCAGCTAAAATATATTCACAGCCTGAAATGGTATCTCCCTGTTATCATGAAAAAAAACTCACTGAATGTTTTATACCACTGTGTAACTAATACTGCAGGGAATATACTGAGAAATAAAAGAAGCAAAGTATCTTTTCAGGCACAAACATAGACTGTCGAGCGTCATTCACAAAATGAACAGATGATCGTGTTTTATTAGAGGGTAGCACTTAGGAAGATTTGCTTTTATTTCGCATTGGGCTGATGTCTTTTGTCATGACAATGATATGGTTAGTGTAATGAATCTTTATTTGCAACACCAGAGCCTCTATTTACATGAGTTTGTACAACACATTGTTAGTCCTACTTCCCACATTGTTATGCAGATTAAACATGTTCACTTAAAGTACTTTTAATTCATCTGTCATTCTCTTAAGGATTCACTTGTTGGTCATCTATATCCTTAGTGTGACCTATAACAGCTGCTTTGCTGTTCTCCAAGGACTAGGACAAAGCAGGCAATATGTATTAGAGCTTGGTTGGAAATGCATTTCAATGGGTAAAAGTGTGTCATATGCAATCATATGCAAATGCCCGTCTATTAGGAACATTACGCATTACTGTAAGTACACTCGTAGGGTTATTGCTTGACTTTTTAGTGATGCACAAAGTTACAATAAAAAATCTGTAGGAAATTATGTAAACAAAGAAACAAAGGTCATAATGATGCTTAATTTCATTATTTATTGTCTTACGTGTCTGTTAGCATGGTCTGTACATCAAATTCAAAGCCAGATTAAAAAATAAGTCTTGTATGTTTCTAACAACAAGTAATCCTAGCACAAATATTTGGAGACACCACCAGATAAGTTGATTAGTTATTTTACAAGTCATTCTTTAGAATATGGATTTCTAAGCTGTAGGGTTTGATCAGTAATTGTCTACAAAGTCTGTGGTAGGCGGCACTCTCCAGGAGTATACCCCTCTGTATAATGCAATGCGCGATGGGATATGTTCTATTAGAAGAAGCTTTCAAAGGGAAGAGCATTGTGGGAGATAATTGATATATGTGTGATGTGACAAAGTTTATCAACTGAGTTCGAAGATGAAGTCAGTTTGATCTTGGTTTGGAAGGATAGTGATGGCTATGGGCATGGCCAATGATTTGAGGTTTTAAAGGACAAGTAACAAATGAAAAATAGAATTGATATTTGGATTGACAAGTCAGTTATTTCAGTGCAGTACTTGCAAATATTTCATATTTGAAGTTGAATTCTTGATTTTTATTGTTTTTTTGTTGTGCTGGTTCCATCACACACATCAGATGGATGAAGGGCAGTATATATTTCATAACACCCTTTATTGAGTCAATATCACAAATAACATGTAACCCTGTCTGGAGTTTATACAAAGTATAAAAGTGTAGCAATCATCCCTATAAAGCATATACCCACCTTGCCCCTGGGTGTGGTGCTCAATATTTTTTTTTTTCCAGTTGGTTAATTCTCTTTTTCAAATGACTACGAAAAGTAAACCAAAAAACAATTTATATATTTAAGTCACTACTAAGCAGTCCATTGTATATAATAATACATAAACAATAAATAGGGGATACCAGGGTAATAAAGAATAATACTGTTTCTCCAGCGTTAAGTGGTCAAAAAGTTTTTCAACTTTAATAAATATCCTCCTTAAAGTAACATTTATCTAGCTTAGGAACACAGTGTGTTTAATATATTAAAAAGCCCCATTTTCCTCACGCACCTGTATAATAAAGCACACAGTGTAACATCGTGTAAGTGAGAATTCGACTATTGAAATGGATCCTTATCACCTTGTTTTGCTACACTTTGATTTTCTACTCCTTATTCACTAAACGGGATTTGCCGTGACTGCGTCAGTAGCCGTCTCTCGTAGCCAATCAGACAGTAGGAGCTCTACCATCAGCCTTCTAATTCGTCACTTCAGTCTGGAAAAGTAAAGCTGGAGAACACCCTTGTCGAATCATCTGCTGCGGCGGACTCCAATGCTTGATGAATAGTGGAATTACCTGTGCGCGTAAAGTGGTGTGAGGTGCTCTGTAAGTCCGTGACTGTCGTAAGCTGCTTAATTAGTTTCGATTTCACCACATCGCAGAGATTGCTGAATACCTGAATATGGGAAAGTTGTGAATAAATGTGAAGTTATACCTTTTAGGCAGGTTCACACGAGCGTTTGATGCGCAGTGCATCATACGCTCGTGTGAAAATAAAAAAATGCAGCGTCGCTCTGCCCTGTGCTACTTACCTTGTTCTGGACAGACGAGCGTATTGCGCATGCCCGTGCACGCATGAACACTGGCCGTCGCATTTTTCCCAGCGTATGGCTGGAACAAGGTAAGTCAATGGGGCAGAAAGCGGCGCAGCGTTTTGAGGCTGGATTCCACGAGCGTATGATGCACTGCAGATCATACGCTTGTGTGAACCCAGCCTTACATGACAGTTCAGCTTTTCACGAATAAGCCCCTAAGTATATGTGGCTTATATTTATATATATATATATATATAGAAAGAGAGAGAAGGGAGAGAAAGTGGTACGTAAGCAAATTACCTGCCCAAATACAAAGTAAAAGAGGAAATACTTTTTTTTCTAAAGTGTCAGACATAAAAGGGGATATTTATCAAAATCGGAAAACTTTTCTCCTGGTATATCGATATCCATATACCTTTAATTAGGTTGAAAATATCAGTATTGCAGATATCGATATTTATTAAGCCCCTTGAGATCTTTTTTATCCCTGAAAAGTGTTTGTCTGGTTGAGGGAGGGGAAAACCCATTATTCCCTATGGAAGATGGTTTAGAACATTTTTTCTAAGTCCCCATCGTAAAGATCAGAGATATCGATGGAAAACGAGCTCCGTTGAAAGTGACGTAAAGTGTAGTGATATCAACGCATTGATATTTATTGATATTCATATATTTCGATACATTTTATTCAGCCCTACATAAATTGAGGGAATTCGAAAATGCGTAGTAAAGAAAAAAAAAGGCAATAATGCAGCAAAAAACGGCGATATTGATCGATTTGTTGGGAAAAAGTCATAAAGACCTTTATAAATATCCCCCCAAAACTCATTATTTTGCTAAAAATAATCAGCCCCAAACTCAGCTTTACTTGACTCCAATATGCTCCATTTTTTTCAACACGCATTTGACTTCATCTGCCATTCATTGTTACCTTTACCAGCTGTTTAGCGGTTCTACAAGGGTTTTACACAAAAAGACAATACCTATTAAGGCTTTGTTTGGAAATGCCTCTCAAAGGAGTACAAGTGTGACACATTCAGTCACCTGCAAATGGTGGTCTGTTAGTTATTATTCACATTACTGTAAGTAGTCATTGGCTAATTGATTTGCAAATACCTCCAACTGGTGCTCACAGAGATAATAAAAAACCTGCAGGAAAGAAGATAAGGAAGGCAGAGCAATTTGTTTGGAACCATTTTGCTTTGTGCTGTTTCATTGGCTCAGAATATCTAATAAAGGCCACATAAAAAATATGGGCCTTATTTACATTCCTTCATTTGCCAATTCTTTTGACTTCATTGTTTGCATAGATTTTACAATGCCTAGTCAGTAAAATAAATTCGTTTTGGCATCAGTCTCTTGGACGGCGGCTTTCTGTTAATCAGGTTAATAACTCGTTTAGCGGGAGTGAAGACGTCACATGAGAAATTTTGAAATAAAGAGAAGGAATGTACAACAATTTATATAATCAGATTAAAAGCAAAATTTAATAAACTCAACAAGACTCGATTTTGTCTTTTCGAGTTTATTCCCCCGAGATTATCGGGCGGGTTTATCGCGCGAGTTTTACAATCCGATTTTTCGGACTGGATTTTTAGATGGAAAGGTAGCCATCTGTACTATGGCTAGTATGGCTACCTTTCCATCGAAAAATTCAGTCAGAAAAATCGGATTGTAAAAGTCACGCGATAATCTAGCGGGAACAACGCGAGAGCTTGCGTGATAAACTCGTAAAAGTGAAATCGGGCTTTTCCGAGTTTATTAAATTTCGCCCTAAGGGTGGTGCAAGTTTTTAGAAATAGGGCAACACATCAGATAATTGCAGGGTTGATTTTATGGCAGGTCAAGTCAGGTCAATGACTTGGCTCGACTCGACTTTAGGTCATGTGACCGCGGGACTCCTGGGGGGGAAGTGGGGCAGATAATTTAGAAAAACACCCCTGAGTAACAGATAAAGAACTAAAGGCCTGCATTGCCTTTCCTGTCCCTAAAGATTGCTGCCTGTAGGGGGCAATGGGATGGGAAAGGCAAGTCCATGGCTGCTGGGCCGGACGGGAAGTAGCCAAGATAGGGCTCCAAGCAACCTGTAAATATTTTGATACCCCTCATTAGCTGAGCCAATCAAGTTAAAAGGAGATAAGTAGCCCCCAGGGGCGCATTAAGAGATATAAGAATCCCCCCTGTGTCGCTTCCGTTTTATTCACGCGGCAGCCCAAGAACAAAGTTTGCCCACCCAACCCTCCCATAGGAACAGGAATTGTTAAAGTGCACTTTGAAATAGCAAAAAAAAAAGAGGAAGATGTAAGTTATGTACAAGTTTGTATTCAAAAAGTTAAAATGTTGATTGTCACAGCTTGGGCGGAGAGTGCGCTGACATGACGGGTTAATTGGGGAGTTAAGGCTGATCTATGATTGTGGCCGGTAGCCCACGGCTTGGGTCATTGTCATGGATAGCCGGAGACTCGTGTTAATAAGTGCTTGCTTCGTGCCAGTTGCTTTACGGCAACTGTTGGCATATGGTCATATGTTCATGCTTAATGGTTATGGTTAATGGTTGAGTGTTAAATAAAGCTGTGGCCAATTGTTCAACCAAAAGCAGTGTGGGTGTCCGTCATTTCTTAAGGATAGTAACCATAAAGCATAAGGTGTATATCCCAGGTACGGCCTTTGGCTGCCAAGGAAGAGCTGCACACACTCATGGGAACATATTTACTAAGACCATTTTTACTATATTGATTAGTTTCACCTTGTTTTTCTGTCAATTTCCATTTCCCTGTACTTTTTGATTTCCCTGATTTCCGTCGAAATAAATCGTCGTTTTGTATGCTGCAGGAAACTGACAAGTTGCAGGGTTGCCAAGCAACAGTAAACCGACTGACCATTTGTAAAAATGAGAACAAATTTTCAACCATCAGTAAGAAAACATGTCCAAAACATTAAAGTTATGAGCATGTCTTTGACTTATTAACTACACACAAAATGCTCCCTGCAGTGTCTGTGGGACCTCATTGCATGGGAAATCCATTCATTATTATTCTTAAACTCCATTTTTGCATTGTGCAAATTTATGTATTTTTAAATGTCCATAATAAAATCTTGCTATCGGTAAGTTTGCTATTTTTTTTTGTTGGTAAAAAATACTTTTCCAAGAATTGGCAACCTGATTATTTGACTAAATCAGTACTAGAAAACAGGTGACATTGTAGTCTTTTTTTATTTATGTGTTTAGGTTTTTGTTCCCTCTCTGGAAACATTTGATGAGCCACAATTTCCCTGTTGATTTGTACCTGGTTCGCAATGAATTGACATGAACAGCTTATTTTTTGGGAGCAGGCTTGCTGATGTTCTGTATGCACAGAGCAAGGTTTAAAGGGAACTGGGAAAAAAGAGATGTTATTACAGTCACACTGTCACATAGGGGAGAGCTCAGGATGAGGAATAGACAGTGACGTAGTGTGGGGGGGGGGGCGGTCCGCTCCGGGTGGCATGTAGGGTGGCACGTGGTGGGGGCGGCATCTTCACGACCAAAGGGGCAGCTGTTTCGACCGCCCTGGGTGCCACAAACAGTGGCTATAGCACTAGGAACAGAGAATGGAGACTTGAGTCCCTTCCTTGGTGATATCAGTCGGTTGTTTCTGGTCACTTTTGAAATGAGTCTGGTTAATTGCTGGTTACTTTTCTTTGCAAATGAGATGTTTTAAAAGAACAGTAACACCAAAAAAATAAATAAATAAAATGCCTCAAATGTATTTATAATTATTATATATACAATCTGTGCTTACGAAAAAAGTCTAAATTGTGTATATAATGTAAGGTATTTATCTATTTAGCACAATTGTAGGCTTTTGGGCACACTTCCTGAATATGCTTTATGTAAGGCACCGTAGAAAAAAATAGGACTGGGGGAGGTCTGTTTAACGACATGGCTGTTATCAGTAAAGGTGAGAAAAGACAAAAAGCAACCAAATTCATGAACTTCAAAGATAACATTTTTACAATTTCTGTATTTGAATAAATGCTATGCCTATTTTTTGATGTTACTGGTCCTTTAAGTCAGACGGCATGTTTATGATTGTATTTTTTTTAATGACTGAACCTTATAACATTATGCTTGGATTAAAACTAAGCTGTGTTTGATCACTCAGCTTAGTTAATGAATGTGAAAGTTGTTAACTGGGAAGAAAGTGTCTACTTAGTGAAAGAAAATGGAGAATTATTTTTTCACTGCAAGTTTGAAAAGGTAAATTGGACATAATTCTCGTACCGGTCTCGCTGCATATGGGTACCATGCACACCCGGTTAACACCTTAGGTCACAGTAATTGCCCCAGACTATTAATATTACCAAAGGTTGAATATTATACTCTATTAAACACCAGGAAATCAAGAAAATTTCCCATTGCATCGACATGACAGTTAATACTAAATAGCTAATAATGTTCTCTTTAAATCCCTGATTAGTATTGATTAGTGTTAGCTTTCTCTTTTGGTTAAACCCATCTTTTATTAGTTAACACCACCTCGGCTAGCCACGTTGTTAGCAAGAGTTAGTGCAAATTAGCTATTCTTTATTTACTAAACAATGGATTTTCTTGGCAAAGAAGTGATCAGCATCGTTTGTAATTCAATGCATAGTGCGGTGTAGTCAGTTAAACAGTACAGACATGTAGTGAGGCGATGTGATGTCATAATTCCATGATTCCCATGAATGTGAGAAGATGTCACTCTAACTGTATCTTCCTTACATTAATGATAATACTACTAATAGGTAGGATTGAATAGAAATTGTGTCACATTTTGACCACCACCATTGTCTCCATATTAAAATCATCTATATAACAACAAGTGTTGTTTATATTCCTTTCTATGCAACAGTATGCCTAGTTGATGTTCCTACTCGGTCGCTAAATTTTATTTGTCTTTTCTTTGCCTTATTGTAAACCGGAGCTCTGCTATCAGACTTCTACCTGGTCAGATCTGGTAAAGTCAAACTGGCACATTCAGAGTAGTACGCCTGGCTAAATTCACCATTTTCATGCACTCTAACACTTAGTAAATAGGTGAAAGTCACATGCGAGTGATTCAATGAGGTGGCAAGTCCACTACTTTAATAGTAATCCTCCTCCTTGAACTGAACAAAGCAACAATACCTATCCCTTAACTTCCTTCTGCCCTTCCAGGTCCTTTGTGCTGTACTCTGCACTGTTGCATTGGTCTAGTATTTTATCTCTCTAGTCATTACTATCTTTCCAGTCGTCTAAACATAGGAAAATGTCCCATTTTGTGAAATATCAAAACAGTTTGCGACTTCTAATATCCTTATATTTCACAGAAAATGGTATTCCATATATACCTGAATACAAGAACATCTGAAATGGCTAAAATGAGTAGGGGAAATTAAAAAGGGTGGAAAAGATTAAAAAAGTAGGAAATTAATCAAAAGTTTAAATAGTCCCTTAGACGTGTAAATTAACCACTAAAAGGCGCTTTGCCAACTTCACTTATTCAGCAAAGAACATCCATTTCGACACTGCAATTAATACTATCACCGTTTAATAAATTACCCAGGCTGCATCTTTACATAACATGAATGAATAGTGAATAGGTACCACTGACTACAATATGCAGTAGGCACGTTAGCGCAAAGTGTAAAAGGATTCACTCTTTAATGAATAACCCCTTTAAATCAGGTGAGAAAGATTTAATAAGAAGGACTGAAAAAGAAGTAAGAAGCTATTTTATACATTCGCTTGCATAAACTTGTTGATAATATATGATAAAGCATTATTAATATACTTTGGCGTGTATGATTGCGTAAAACAGTTTTCAACAACTCTGTTTATTCTGATGCAAATATTTGAAAATATTCCTCAATAAGTCATCATCGCATAAAACGAAAAATGTATTCAAGTGGCAATATTATTATTATTATTTTTTTTTTACTCTTCTTCAAAAACCGTCCTGTTTCCATCCATACTTGGGAAATACGCGGCATCTGGATAAATGTGTACGTCTCGCTTAATTAAATATATTATGCTACTTACAATCGGTAAGGGCTGTTGTGCCGTCTTCCTTTCATTTAATAATGCCATTGCAAATTGGCTGATAGCTTTTGGGCTAAAATACACACAAGGCTTTCGCAAAGATAAAAATGTTCTGCCTTTTCTCTGGTGTACAGCAATTTGTCATGTAATTAGTCAAGCTAATTAAATTTTTGTAGCACTAATCAAACGAAAATGCTAAAATTTTCTTTGCAAAGCCAGTTTTCTGTCTGCCCGCATTTAAGTTGATGGTTTGAAAAAGGCTGCGGCCTGTCTGCTACTCCACTTAACCATCTGATTTGCATTTTATATTGGTAAATCAAATTAACCATCAGTGGCTTTTAGAATGATTGACTGTGGTCGGGGCTGTTCAGATGGGATTTTTCACAGAAAAGTACTGACATTTTATTATGAGTGAGCTCGTATTTTTTTTTTTTTTTT
>JAKJJM010059765.1:0-10383 GCA_021901965.1 Pipa carvalhoi | reverse complement strand
TTTTTTTTTTTTAATTTAAGAACATGATGTTCATTTCTTCTGTCTATAAAAGTGTAAACAGTTCGTGCATGCCACATACTGTACAGTTGCAGGCCCATGCACACATGTAAATGTCATCAAGTAAGATAAGAAAATTCTAATATGGTTGAACACAAATCCAGAAATGTGCTGGCCGGAATATACAGTTGTTACCTTAACAGACTACAGAAATTGGAAGAATGGACATTTCATATTTCCAGTTCTCATAATTATTCTCTTTTAAATCTTGTGTGAGTAGAGGACTTTTTTTTTCTGTATATGGATCTCTTGCTTCAGTTAAGGAGGATCTAGAAGGTTCCTTTGATAGAATCTATTGTATACCTATATGGGGAAGGGTATATTTCCAGCAGTGGATTTCTTAGTAGGTCCTGAAAAAAATTGCATTTTCTTCAACATGTTCTTAGACCTCAATACAATACGTGTCAGCTTTTACACACAGAAGGCTAAACGTGTATGAGTAAAAATTACTGCTAGGCTCCTATAAGACCAAGGCACAAGTCCATATTTAGAAGGTCACATTTAAAGCTGGACCAGCCCCACCATCTTTTACTATGTGTGGAACCCACTAGTGTGACTTTACATACTGTCCAGTGATACTGTACTTATGTTGTAAGTCTTCAGAAGCCAAGCCTTTTATTTTTAAGCCTGGCAATTCCTATGATTTATTTTCATTTAGAGGTAGGATGGGGTTTAGAACACTGGAATCATATTTACAGAGGTTTAGGAAATATTAATGTTGCTTGTCATGTAACATGCAGTCTGATGAAAGCTCATAAAAAAATGAGGAACATGCACAGAATTTAAAGGGAAGAAATACTTGCTTTATTGTCTCTCCTGAGACTAAATTGTTTATACATATAAATCACTATTAATATCTTCAGCAAGAACAGAAATGTATAACTTATTTATTCATTTTTGGAATCCATAATTGGCTGTCACATTATGCCATTAACACAGGCCTAAACATGCTTTTCAAAGCCCATTTCAAAGCCTTTTTTATTCATTTTGCCAGGTATTGGCGCTTTGCAATGTTATTTTTCATTTTGGTGTACTTTTCTACGTTGCTAATTTATATTGGGTCGATAAGAAATTGTCAATATTGAGAAAGATCAGTACTGATAAATATCGATCAGTTGTAAATGTAACACTTTCAGTACAGTTCCCCTTTCATTTTATATCATCAACATTTTTTTCGACAGGGAACTAAGCCGACTCTGGTTAAATGACAGGACCAGTTCCATAGGGAATAATGGATTTTTGCAAGCCTAAAGCAGGCAAACATCTTTGGGGGATAAAATTCTACTTAACAGCTTTGTAAATAGTCGACAGTATTTTAAGCAGCTATTGTTATCGCAATACTCAACTTTTTTTGCATCTATGGACTAACACGACCACTATATCCTAACTTATTGTTATCCTACTATAGATAGTATCTAAATCAATAATAACTATAATAAATATAATAATAACATTCCTCTGTAAATTAGAAGAGAAATGTGGTAACTTTCTAAAATGGTCACATAGCGCATTTATTTACACCAATTGTGTTTTGTTTTGGTTTTTACGCAGTAATAAGGTATGAATCTTGTGTAGCCTGGCATGATTATCTAGTGGTTTTGGCATTGGATTAACTATTTTTTAAATGTTGGACAATATGTTAACAGGTGAAAGATTTTTTAGAGATCTCCTATAACAAGCTTGCTTAACAGAAGAAAATATTTTTACATACTGAAAGAAGACTACTCAACATTTCAATGTTCAATATTATTTCCCACATTATTTTAAGCATATTAGGCCCCTTATAGAGTTTGCTAAAGCAAACACTGCACAGTCATTTAAACACCATAATAACCCACCCAAACAGTTCATTGGTGACTGCTTCCCATTCCAGCCTCACCAGACAGTAAGTCCATACATAACAAAGTCCAAAGTTAACGGTTTCACAGTGCTGCCCCCTATTTAGGAAGTACTCAAGATGATATATATTTATTTATTGTGCATATTCTTCTTATAGCACCATCATATTTTGTGCTGCTTTAAATTCACTTTAGTTTCTGCCTCTGTGGCACATATAATCCAGTTTCTGAAAGCAGTTACACATAGAGACACAGGCAGACAAAAACTTGGGCCAATTTAGACAGGCTTTTATATTTTCACATCCCCACCTCAATTTGTCTTTGTTGCCCCATCACCTGTTTTTCTCTCAACCTCTTGTCTGTCTCATTGCCTTTCTTTGTTACCTCACCCTATCTGTCCACTACCTGTCTCATTTACATCATCTTGTTGCCACCTCTCTCTCCCACGCCCTAAACTCTCTCTATCCCACCTACCCCTCTCTCACGTCTCCATGTCCCTTTCTCATAAAAGTAGGTAGGAATGCACACTAGTTTATTTCATTAAGGGTGGTTCCAAATTATTGATTGTGGGGCAACACATGACCATTAATACGACAGAAACAAGGAATTTCCAGTGTAGTAGAGATGAAGTTACATAGTCACATAGTTATTAAGGTTGAGAAAAGACACAGGTTTATCCAAAAAAATTACGTAATCCTTGTTGGTCAAAAGGAAGGTGTAAAACTCACTTAAAATGTGTACCAAACTGACTGTAAAATAGGAACAAATTCCTTCCTGAATCCTAGTGGCTATTGGTCTGGATCAACATGCTAATAAATTGTATTATTGATTTGGCAAAACCCCTTATGTTCTGTTTTGCAAGTTGGAGTTTAAATTATTTTTCTTCCAGTCTCAAAGGTTGCCTGAATGTCTTTCATGTTGTCCTGTAAGTTATATATTTACACAAAGTGATCATATCACCCCTTTAATTGCCAGTTCTCAAGGTTCTTTAGTTCTACTATTTGCTGCCCTCCCGCCAAACCACATTATTGCTCCAAGTACAACTAAAATAAAACCAAGGACAGCTGGGTAAACATACTAGGTTCTGGGTATTTCTTAATACCTTTAAAATGAAGAATAATTTATCTGCAGATGTAAACCCATGGGCAAGGGCTGGCTCAGGTTCTCCTCCTTTCTACTAGATCATCTAGAGGAAAAAAAGAAAAAAAAAAGCATAGTTTGAAAAATATTTTTTTTATATTTACTTCCCCTTTTAAAGAAAACAGCATTACTCTGAGAGAAAGTTTGAAACAGAAAATGTTGTCAGACATCTAATGAACTGTTCCACAAATACAGTATTTTGTGTGACTGGATGTATAGGAATAACACTTGAAATTGCGCTAGGCTTCTACAGCATCCTGCTAGCACTGAATATTTGGTATTTTGGTATTGTATTTATAATAATATGACCATACAACACAGTACTGAAGCCAGGGTTGTGCAAATTACTGTAGCACTGCTATGTTGCCATATTGTTTGGTCTAATAAACTGCTCTTTCCATATTCCCTATACTTTCTATTTTGACTATTAATTTGATATTCATTTACAATTGTCTCTTTTTACTAATAACTATAAAAATACAGTGGTAAGTGGGGGACAAACTTTTTTTTTATAATAATAACCAAAACCAATAATAATAATCAAAGACAAGGATGAAAATAAAGCATGCATTCCCAGGCCTATTTGTCTCCATGGATTTACAGTAAGCGTGTAGTGGAAGACGCCACAGCATTTGCGAATGAAGAAGTGTAAATTCCTGTTATTAATAAATGAGATACTGTAGAACATCTGTCTGAGCCCTGTGATACCTCTGAAATATTGAACAGCTGCTCCCAGGCTGGTAAAAACGTTCCATAATCTGCATGGGAATTCCTTTAAATTAACTAATTTCATGCAGTCATTTGTTAACTTCTTTCCACCCGCCATTCTATTTTTTTCATTAAAGGGAAAATAATTCTTAGAGGAAAGTTTTTTTTATTACTTTTTAATATGAAAGAGCACGGAATAATTATGACAGATTACCATGACATTCCCATGCCCTGGCTGACCATTGTTCTTTGGTTTCATTTTATGGAGAGAAATCATGTATTTTTACTTACTGTAAACTACTTTGATAAAAACAGATGAAGTGTTCCCTTGAACAAGCATGAGGGGTCTATATTAAAGAGGTTTACTTTAAGTATATGTAGATGAACGCTTGCCTTGTTACTATTGCCCATAAATTTAGATATGTTTTTGGCCCCATATGAGTCCTGACAATACCCTCATTTTCATGTTTTCACTAGTATAAGTCTTGTAGAAGAATTTAGTACAGGAGTGGAGTAGATTCTTTAGACAGCGTTGTCTGAGTTTTTGTAGAGAAACAAATATCTGTTATATATTTTGATGCCATGTCTTTACAGACATATGTAACCAACATAAGTTAATGGAATTCTTGGCTAGATCGAAGGTCTTAAAGCAATCATTTGGCAGGACTTTGTTAACAACTGGAAATTAGTTTTATGAGTTTTTCTTAGGGAGATCGGTATTGGTTCGTTTCTAGATCAGGAGTTCTCAAAGTTTATTAAAGAGCTTTGACTTATTCTATGTACTTAAAAGTACACTTTGATCATTCCTGCTGTCCCCTTTGGCATCTGAGACAGCTATGGTTATCTATTTTAAATTAAAAAAAAAGATTTAAAAAATTATGTCTATTGGCAATTAAACCTCTCTTTAGCATCACATTGAGTAGTTTGGGAGGCGTTAAAGGCCAGTTAGTTATCACTACACATAGAAAAGGTTCAACAGAAACTTTTGAGGCATTGGCAGCTCAAGAACAAGCAGAAACATATTTTATTACCATTCCTTCCTAGGATGATGTAAAATGCTGGCATGTGTCCTACCACCAGCTATAACTATTTCAGTTGAAAAACATTTTTAAAAAAAATTGTATTTAGACAATTCATTTTTAAACAGGGTTGATAAAAATTGGAGGTTGTTTCCTTAACTGCCCCACACATTTTACTCTTGCGCTGCAATACCATGGACAAATTTAGGACTCTATAGAAATCTTTTTAAAAGGACCTATGTAACTCTAAGACAACCTATTCAACCTCTCTAGTACAATGCTACTCCCCAATTAGACCTACTACATTGAGTATTGTATAAATTATAGGGAACTCTATGCAAATTCCAGTATTGTGCATTATATATAATATATATATATCGTAGGGAATCACTCAAATGCTTTAGCAGTCTTTAGTGATTAACACACCGCAAACAGTGAGTTTCTTACATATTCAGTGTTTATTTCCAAAAAAACCATCAACTTAGAACACAGCCTTTCTTGGCAAAACAAAAGTCCATTCAAACATTCAAACACCACTTTCAGAGTGAAAAACCCTTTGTCAGAAAAACAGTGGGTAACTGCAAATCATAGAAGTCTGGTTAGAAATGAAGAATACCTTCCCTTCTCCTGAGTTACCTCCTTGGATTTTTAATGAACTGTACAACCAAAATCTTGTAACAGGATCTTTATCCACAGGACCCCGTTTCTCTCACAGGAATTCACAGCATCAGCCTCAAAAACAGATTCCCAGTTTACCAACACCAACCACACCCAAGTGGCTCTCCCAGCTTCCTTTTAAACTAGGCTCTAGGATATCTACAAAACCTGGACTGTCCTCTAGTGATAGGTTCTCATTATTGGAGCAAAATATCTCCCCTCAAACACTAAACCTTCACAATATATAGTATAGTATAATACACTGTACCCCTAGAAGCACTCCAGATACTGAATAGTCATTTATACTGCTAAAATCCTCATCAAAATAACATATTGTAGATGAGGAACATAGCAAAAAAAAAGGCCATTTTCAATACTTTATATGAAGAGAAACTGAACTGTTTTCATGCCTCCATAACTTTCCCCTGGGTCTCACAGTTTGAGTACATTGCTCTAGAAGGTATTATTATATATCAGTATGACTAATACCAGTTTATTGTCTTCTTCATTAGTTATTAGAATATACTATCATGTATAGTAAGTGCTATGAGGGCCAAAAGTCTTTAAGATACCACTGTCCAGGATATAGAGAACACAGCTGGCAGGCAATGTCATAAATTAAAGAACTAACAAATGTGAAAATGATTTTCCAGGATGACCCACCAAAATATCACCCGATATTGATTGAGCCCTGCTCAGTTAATACATCTCTAGTGTCCATATGATTTATAAAATAGATTTCTAAATGTGCTATTGCTCTAAAGGCATATTTATCATCCTATATTAGTCCAATTTTAAGAATCCCATTTTATTTCTTATGCATTCATATACAACACTGTACTAGTTTATAGATACTGAAGATAGCAAGTGCTCCAATAATTTGTTGCTAGGTCTGAATACCTGGGACACATGACCTACTAAATGCCTATGTCACTTGTTCTACTTAATACTTGGGCACATGTCTAGGAATTCATAATAGACTTAACAACCACTAAAAGACTCACCAGGTTACATTGTTAAAAACAAATATTTTCAGATATTATCCTTTGATATGACTGCCATTATTATAGCAATAATAAAGACGGACAAGCTATGGAAGAGGATAACCAGACAAAACATCCCCTCTGCAAGCAAAAAAAGGATTATAACTTTTTTTCCAAAACGAAATGAAATTATTTTTCTCTGTGCCAATCTACTTGCGTATACATTACACAAACAAAACCTTTTTATGGTATGGTGACATTACTTCTTAGTGAATCGTTTCCTATTTAAATATCAGATAACATTTCAGACCTAGACCAGTGCAGTTATAAAATAGATATACATTATTTTTTTACCTGATATTATCTCCTGGTAAGAGCTACGGCGTTCCAAATGGTTTCAGATTTTTTTTAGAATACAGAGTATCAAAATCTAAGCTAAATATGTAAGTCCAGAAACTGAACAGAAAAGGTTGACGTCAAGTCAATGGAACATCTGTCGTAATGATTCCCACATTCTGTATTTTAGGTTAAAGTATTTTTTGATGGTCATCTTGAAGAGGTTCCATCGTTTACTTTTATTTTTCTTTGTTTTTTTGTAAGTCTTAACTGCTGACAGGTTTACGGATGTTTGAACTAAGTAGCTTTTAGTGTCATTATGTTGAAATTGGGCATGTTGTTTTCTTTTCTGCGGGCTTGTGGATGTAAAGCCTGCAAAGCGTATCCATGTGCCTTCACTAATCCTTTCAAAAAATAGTCTACTGCTTTTGAAGGGATGTCCAGTAAGAATAACATATCACCTTAACAAAGAGATAACGTTTTCTTGAGCTTCAATCTTTACTCACAGGATTCAGCTCTAATTCACTCATCTATTTAGTTAAATTAATTAGCCAACCTTAGATTGGGTTTCATAGTAGTCTAAAGCTTTTGAAAGGAAGGGTATTCAGAGAGGAAGCTTTGATGACTTAAAGGAGGCCAAAATAATTTAGGCTACCTAATTCATTTAACCACAAAGTAGCACCATCCTATAAGACAAAAGATAAGGTCCTTTACTAAGAAATGTTTAGAATCTAAGAAAGATATATATCATGTTCTTTGGTGTCTAAAGAATTGAAGTTGATGATTAATCTGTGCATGATTGTAATCGATTGGCATGTCATTTATTTATTAGCTTCTAGGTAAAAGCTGCACTCAGAATAACTACTAAGTCATTTTCTCTACAGGGTATGTAAGTCATGAATCCTTTTCTATCACATATATAAGTTCTGTTGTTGGAAAGCTTGTTAATTGATCAGAACTCGTGGATGGTTTGGAAGTTAAACATGCTAAAGGAATACTGGAAGTAAGCAGACAGTGAAAGGGATTGGTTGAAAGAAAGTCAAAACGGGTAAAGAAAAAATGAAATTGCTACTTGTGTTGAAATGGCAGTAAATCTTATGCAGTACTTGTGAAAATGTCATCTTTGAATTTCATTTTTGATTTTTATTGGTTTGTGTTATCTTTCTCCTTGCTGGTTGTAGTCAAGCTGAGCTTTCTGGGGCACCTCATAAATATGTATTATCTAAAGTTATCTAAAGTTCCATAGGAAACAATAGGACCAGATGGTAACAGATAAAAGATGGCTGCTACCATAGGGGGAAAAGAGTAAAAAAAATACAAATCAGGAATTCAACTTCAAAGATAACATTTAGCTATGTTGGTATAATGGGACTTTTGCTTTTTGACCATGAGGCAAATATTAATTTAGCATATTTACATTTTTAACTATTCCTCTAATTTAATTTTTTGCTCACAGTTCATATTTTAGTGAATTCACAAATTATGACATGATATGCTACGGTTTTATATTCCTTTAGTTATCTTTTTTTTTTGCTATGTCATGCAGTATTTCTCAATAATTATAACATAGTTTTTGATGTCTTTTACCATGAGGGCTATCAGCAACACACATTCACCAAATCTATTTATCTGACTCCAGATGTGCTAATTGACATCCTTTATTGTAAATGAAATTCACCTGTGAGAAGTTCTTTTTTTAGAGCCTGCATATGGACAAAAAATGTGTAAATCTAATACTGAACAACTATAGATTGTCATTGTTAACTTTGTATGGGACCCAAGTACTACATAGGTGCCAAACGAACATTCTATATCTACAATATATTTCAGGCAGCCAAAGGATAGCCTACCTAATGCTGTAATCTGTGATCCACAGATTTGACTGAAAATGAGAGATGAGTGTTTCGGATTAGCATTAATCCATTGAAATTTGACACTGCCAAGATGATACAGGTTTTAATATTGCCAAATTTAGCCATAATAGAAATTAACCAATACAAACTGAATCCAAACCAAACAAATCTTCACATAAGGCCTTTTTATCATTCTTACTTAATTATAAAGTTTGAACACAAATCAAGGAGCATATATATAAATAACAAAATAATCCAACACCAGCAAGCAAAGTATCCAAAGTAGGTAACCAGCAATAAAGCATGCAAGCAGTCAAAAACCAGCAACTAAGTAGAATAACCAGCAATGAAGGAGTGCAATGGGAGCTAAGTCATAGCATCATCTTCTAACTTGGACTATCATCAACATGTTGCACTTTTCACCTGCTAAATGTGAAGTAGTCTCAAAAGCTGGACTCCTGCAGATTTCCCTCTTATTCGCTGGCATTGCTGCAGGAGTGAGCAGGTTCTGGGGATATTTTATAGCTGCAGATCCTACCTGAGAGGATCTGCATAATTCAGCCTTATGTCCCCAGGTGGAGACTGACATATATATCAGGGACCCCTCCATGATTTTGGATCAACAGAACAATGTTCCACCATCCTGATATAATTTTATTCCTTTACTTGTTGTTTTCTTTCCTTTTAAATTATGTGCTGGGTTTGGCTGTCTTGAATACCATATTGCTGGTTTGCCTTTGGAAATGTTTGTTTGTACTTTTAACTCATTTGTTTCTGCTTAGATGTTTTTCTCTTTATACAGGCTCTCTTGGTTTGTTTACAAATGCAACTTCCAAATGACTGAAATTATTGTTTAATGGCCATAGAAGGCTGGTAGAAACATGAAATTTCTTTCTTTACAATTTAAAATAAAATCTTTTGAGCAAAAGAATCAGAACCTTAACAAACCAGAACACCGCTGATGGAATTAGAACCACACCAAAACACGGGGGTCCATGAACATTCCTACTGAAACTATATATACGCAGCTGCAGCACCAATTCTTAAATCTGTATTGATGGCCAGATTGGTCTCTCCCCAGTGGCAAGCAAAAATAACCTGAATACCATTTTTGAATGGATCCACTAATTAATGCCAAGATAGTCTCAAATCTATAGGTGCCATCTTGAATTGATAGATGCCTATATTAAGGTAAATTCAGCCAGTTCATCTCTAAGAATGTTTTAAACATCTGTAGAACTCTTCTTTACTATTATAGCTGAATTGCTCTCCTCAAAGACTTCAGCAATTATACCAATAGTATGTACACTGCCTCACCCCAGTAAATAAGAGAATAAGAAAATAATAACCTGTCTCTCTTACATGTTTCATGTAAAGTAGTATACCTGGTACAAAGATCTAAGAACATAGATCCCATTGTTCCTCAATAAAGAAAAAAAAAAAAAGATTTTTGAACACCAAAATAGGTAAAGCAATATTTCTGGTTTAGTCAAACACTACTACAATTCATTAACTTTATTACAAATGGGTACCACTTGAAATAACAGATTCAATAAGAACTGTTTCAACCATCAGCTCCAAAGACCAGTGGAATATACTCACTCCAGAACTAAGAGATTTAGCACATAGCTAAATACTCCAGGTGGCAGAATCATTAAAAAACACAGAGGATATAATTAAAGAATGGAAACAACCCAAAGAGAGGAAGCATTGACCTCCTCCCCCAATATACCCCCCCCCCCCCATTCCAGTGGGATAAAATAAATTTCTTGAGTTATTTTTTCTCAGGTCT
>JAKJJM010059750.1:0-12319 GCA_021901965.1 Pipa carvalhoi | reverse complement strand
CACAGTACCTGTCGCCCCGGGCGGACCGCCCCCCCCCACGCTACGCCTCTGAGTGACACACAGATTTTCCGGAATGCTGTTCCGCCGCGTTCCGTCACAAAAAAAAGCCCTGGCTATGAGCCAGGCACACAGTTTTATTATTGCACCTCTACTTTGCCCTGGAAAGTAGAAGCATTATATTACCCCAAATGACATGCCCAACTGACCACTCCTCACCTCACACACTGTTACCATGCACTGCCGAGTTTCTGTGCACCTTGGTTTGAATGTCAGGTTGACACTTTAATAAGCTTCATCATAGGTCTGCTTTTTATTCATATTCCTACTGCTGCATTAATTGTTTGTAGATAAAATTCAAGCGTGAGCTCTCTGAGATTAATATTATGCTTAACTCTGAGTCTATTCTGTTCCTGTAATAAAGCCTGCACAAGCACATGATTAGCTTAGCTGCTTATTCTCTGTGATCTGCTGTTCTTTCTGCTACTCCAGTGATGCACCCACAGAATACCTTAGCTCTCTCTATCTATTTTTCCCTGCATCGCCCCTCAGCTGTAATATAACCCACAAAATCCTCTACTTTTATTATCTGTCTGCCTAGTGCAGTATTTTAGCCTGACAACTGCACCCCTCATGCAGGCACTTACTTTTCATTTATGGTGGAATATTCTTTGTACAAGCCCCCTTTCACCAATCCTAAGGTATAGGCGAAGTTACTTCACCTGAACCAGTGTAGCTGAACTCTTTTCAATAATCACATCTTTAGCTATGCATTTAATTAAATCCTAAGGAAGTTGGTTGGTTTCTATCCTGTAACTTCAATAATATTGCTCCTATAAAGTTAGGCGCAGCCAATTAATACATATCCTTAGTGCTGCTTGTCCCTAAAATGCTTCCTTCATACCATTTTCTTACTGTCCTCCCACTATTCTCTCACTGCTAAATACATAGAGGGATATTTATAAGGTTTCCAATGATTTATATAGCTTAGAAAACAACCTTTTGACAACAAAGCATTATAAATAAGCGATACAGCATAATAAAAAAAACAAAAAAACACAGTTTCTCCAGCATTAAGTGGTCAAAAGACGGTTCTACTTTCATAAATATTCCATAGTGTACCATCCAACCACTCACACATTTTTTGTACCCCAGTTCTCCAATCTAAATATTGCACCTGCACACAATAAAACATCTTCCCACTAAATGTAATGGTAGGTCATGTGCACTGTATGCAGCAGATGCTACATTTAGGCTGGGTTCACACTAGCTGATTTTCCGCTGAGCTTTTTTTAACTAGGCTCATTATTGTCTATGGTGCAAAACACAATAAGCCTGTGTGGATTATCCCACAGGAAACAATGGATACTGTTTTTCAAACTCAGATAAAAATCAGGTAGTGTGAACACAGCCTAAAGGTTGATAGGCCTCCATTGTTGAAATGTGAATAAGCATTTATTTTGCCTGTGGCCTGATGTGGAATATATAATAGAAATATATAAATAGAGGACTAAGATGGTTGGAAGACTAAACCTCTCTGAACTATCATTATTTTCCACCGATTCCAGCGGTCTTCCTAGAAAATAAACAAATCTAAATGCTGTCTTTAGCTGAAAAGAAGTGGCCCGAGGTTTCGAGTCGATTATAATCTAAATACTGTCTAGTCAAAAAAATGTGCATTTAGATGTGTTCTTAAAAGAAAAGTTTCTAAGCTTTTGGATACATAGAGAAAAGACCGGGTCCAGTTCCTGTACATACAAGCAATGTTTAGTAAACACAGTTCAAATATCAAACTGTTATCTCTTTGTTATAGGCAAAATAATAGAAAGCCTCAAAGGCACTGGAGCCCTGTCTAAGTAATGTTGTTGGTTCACTGCCTGCCTAAAACTTTGATGGATGATTCACTTTATATAACAAATTATCTTAAATAGAAACTTGTTCTGTAATGTCTTTGAGATTTGTTTCGATTTGTCAATTCATGTGTTATTCTATCAGGTATTAATCAGTCTGGAAGTCAGGCAGCAGTTGACTCAAAGGTTTTTATGTTTGATATTGTAAATTTAGCATTGTTACATAAAATTAACAGTAATGCCTTCCTGTAATTGTCCCTGAAATACTGTACGTTATAAGTGATTCTTAAGCATTAATAATAAGCAAACTCACCTCAAAGTCAACAAAGTAAGAAAAATCCCCTTTAGATCTGTCTGTACTTGTTACTCTTTTAAGGAAATTTAGTTCCTAAAAAAATAAAACCAGACTGACCTTGTGCAAAGTCAAAGGAGCAATAGTAGGAGGTGTTGACATTTAAATAAGAGAAAAAAGCACTCATTGAGCACAGGAGACTATATAATATTGTATTTACTAAAATTGCAGTTATTCGTTATCCTGTCAGTTTCTATGGTATGCAGGCTATAAATGCAATGTTAAAATATTCTGCAGTATTCTGTACTTACCAGGATTCTTCAGCCACTGATTCAGCGCTTTCTTCATGACTTGAAAGTGATACTTGTTAACAGTATTGTGATTTGTGTCTGCAGGATGACATAATACAGATACGATAATAGGCCCAAAATAATGTTATTTCCTGTACTGTGCAGATCTCATTTAATGCATTAGTTAGTCTGGTGTTCCTGAAAAAGGGTCCCTAGAGAACTAAACACCTTACTGAAAATGTTTAGTCACACCAGCTGCATTATAATCATGTTCTACTGCTTGGTCATTATTTTTAATCTATATAAATATATAAAGCTATGTTGTTCAATTCCACAGTATTCTATAAATGGGTACACAAAGGTGGTAGATTTTATGGATTCCCTTAGAATTCCTTTAATTATAAAGCATATAATTGCGTGGCCAATTTCCATAAGTGCCAGAAAGTTAACTATATTTCTCTGGCCCTCTAACACCATTCCAGTTTCTCATGTGGCCCCATGGGAAAATTAATTGCCCACCCCTGATTAAGGAGTATGTTTATAAAAATGTGAATTTACCTGCAGAATTGATTTTGTCACACTTTCCAGCGACTCCCCAGTCCTGTAGTGTAGACAGCTCTGCCTATTCACTAAAGTGCAAATTTCACATCCTAATTTGGTAATGTGTCACATAGTGATTTCTGTGCATAGTCAGATAGCAGTGGTGTATTTGTAGAAAAATGTACCTAAATAGACTTATTATTGCAAAGTAATGTTTACATAGACAACATAATAGCAATTTGCATGTAGTAATATAATAACGGACAATACCACTGTATTGTTTTTTTTTTTACATTCATTTCAATAGTAAAATTTTAATAGTTTGTTTTGCCTCTTTGTAGCCATATTTACAAAGTAACATTTGAGGGAAAGGGTGTTTGATTGGGGTTGCTTGCTCTACACAACAAGTTGGACCTCGATAAGGGACAACATCTAAATAGGCAGCAGTGGTGGAGTTAGAGTTGGGGTGAAAGGGGCATATAACCCCTGCAGGAAGAATCATCCTGCAGTAGGGCACTCAAGGATTGGATCATTCTGTTCAATTCCTTGGCAGCTTACAGATAAGGCAATAGTAAAGCCACTTTAAAGAGATAGCTGGTAATAAAATAATGGACTGTAGCAGGGCTCTCAATGTAGGAATTGGAACTCTGCTACAGTCTAATTCAGGGGGTGGTTGGGGTGGCCCACAAAACAAGGGAGGCAAGTACCTGGGACGGAGCCCACAATACCAGACTGTCCCACAGGAACCAAGACCTTTGGGAGGTATGAGGCTCCATAAAGCAGGAAAATTGTGCATAGGAGAGGTTGCTTTAGAACAGGGAAGGTTTTTTTTTCTCTGTATGGGGTGATTATTTTATGAGGGTAAAATTATTGGGGTGTACTGCTGCACTGAATAGAGTACTATATGATGGTATTATGCACTATATGGGTACGAACTTCTTCTCTGTATGGGGCACAATTTGATGCATGACTCCCATATGTCTCTTTTCATGTGAGACAGACTAATTTTGGCTCAGTCCTGGGTGCTACTTTCCTCTGTCCCACAGCCCCTCCTGCATGAAGAATTGCACACTGCAACTCTTAGTATAGCCAGTATTGTGCAGTCAATGTCGGATAGGCCTGCTGGTATACTGGGTGGGCCCTGGGCCCTGTATAGACACATCTGGCAGGTGAACCTGACAAGCAGCTCCTTCTGAGCTGGTGCTGCATGTGATGTCACATGTCATGTAATGTCAGCCAGTGGGGGGGTGTCTTCTTGATGGGCCATAATCAGGAACTAAACGTAGTATCTGTTTCAGCAACAAATGAGCCTGCAGGATTGATTGCCTATTAGCAGCTGTATACTGAACCTGGATGCCTTTTATATTTATCAGTCACCTGATATGAAGGAATACAGTCTCTAGGTGACTGGTCAAAAGAGAGAAGGAGTTTTAAGGAGTCGTCAGGTTCAAGAAAGACTATCATAAAGGGTAAGGCAAAAGCAAGTCCTTCTATTCCTTCTTTTGTAAAGGTACTGCTGTGTACAGGAAGACTAGGGTTGGAAAGTGCACTGGTTTTCATTTTGGATTCAGTTCTCCTTTCAGTCACAAAAACACTCCAATTCATCGCAAACTTTTTAATCCTAGCCCCTGTAACCACTCATATTCTTCCTTATCCTACCCTTGTATTGTACAGTGAGATGGTTCAATTTGATTGCAGTTCTTTTTGACTTTATACTATTAAGCAATACTAGTGAAAAATCTAAGAAGCAGAACAAAACCCCATAATCACGCACACTAAATTAATCAAAAAGTAACTTTTTGATTAATTTAGTGTGCGTGATTATGGGGTTTTGTTCTGCTTCTTAGATTTTTCACTTGTCCATTTAGCCCTTCACAGCACCTTCGTTTGTAGATTCATTATAATAGGGTGTGCTCTACTCTTCCCCCTTTCCATGTCCTGTATTATTAAGCAATACTAGGTCAGGGTTACATGACCCCTGCAAACCTTATATTTGTACACCGAATAGACCAGCTTATTTGCTTTACAGAAACTCACAAAATTGCTTTTTAAATATCCCTCACAAAAGCAACATGTAGAGTTCCAAATTACTTTACCTTTAAAAGTAAAAAAAACCCAACTCATTTAAATGTATTACATGGTTTTTATTCCAAAGACTCAAGGTTTCTTCAAATCAGATGATGCCGCCAGATATGTTTGTACACACAGAGTGGACAAGTACACATAAACTTCAATAGGAAATTTAATGTAAAGTGACCCAGTTGTATATACATTAGAAAATGAGTACTGGGTCAAGCAAATATCAAACTAGCAAGGTCAATGGGTCAAGATAAAACATTCAACACTTGAGCAGGAAGTGACAAACAAGAACCAGTTTAGGCTTTGAGAACAATAAGTAAATAGTCTTTTACAGAGCTGGGATTAGCACCAAACTATACTTGTCCTGGCTCATTACACAGCAGCAGTTAGTCAGTTAAGCACTACCCAAGTTGACTAGATTCCCACTACCACAATAGCACAACAACCAGATTGTTTTCTTCAACAACTAACCCAGATGGTTACCCCAAAAGTTAATAAAATGTGAAGACTCTATAGCTTTAGCAATATGTGTTGTGTACTAATTATATCTGAGAGCATGTCTACACTAGTAACTTTAAACTCTTAGTACCAACTAATACTTTTCTTTCAAGAAACCCATTGTTTTGATTTGCATGTGATGCATTACTTATGTTGCTGCGTAATGCAATACTCTTAAAAACAACTTAACAAATTGTATTAATGGTTTATTGAAAAATTGACTTGTAATGTAAATGGTCTCAACAACAAATTTGAAGTACTTCTTTTATGGATAGAGAAGAGGACATCACAAACGTGATAATTATGTTAGAATAAAAAAATGACTATCATGTTCCTGCAATTGGAATTAATGTAGGGCTTCAATTGCTATTAAAAATGCCTCACATTTTCTTACAATGCACTGATAGACAAAAAGGTAAGATGCATAATATTTTTCTGCAATATTAATAATTTAGAAACTCATTGCTCCTAATACCGAAGAATACTATTTTATATTGAACATTTTTTTCCAAAAACCCAGCAGGGACATATTGCATTGACGTAGACAGTACCTTTAAAAAATCCTCTGCCCCACGGTATATTATCATTTAGTTTGAAAAGGATTTTTTTGCCACCTGACATGAACAATATCAGATAAAAGAATTTACTACTTCTATTGGGGTTACAACCAGGTATTAGAGCTTAACAAAACCATTAATTGTACAGGTAAGATAGCTTTACTAATGAAAATGAGCAATTATTTAGTGCCAATTTATTTTCATACTTAACTGATGTAATAGCCCAAGATTCATTCTCTAATTGGGTAATAGTAACATTATCCAATTCTAAAGAACTGATAGATCTCAATATTTTAGACCTATTTTGTAATTAGATACAGGTTTACAAATATTGCAAAAATCTCACCTTCCAGACTAATGAATACTTTACCCATTTTCATTTATAGTAGTCAAATAGTGTTGGTTAAATCAACCATGATGTGTAACTGGGTATCAGACATTAGCTATGAAGAAACTGAAACCTGACTTCTTAATATAAACTCCTTTGCATCACACATTATTTGAGCTATAAGACATTAAAAAATAAGCTTACATTTGAACTGTCCAAGCTTTTATAAGTATAGATGTACAAAAGATTTACTTATAGTCAATATTTAAGGAGAACTAAAGTTATACATAAAAATAAGGCAACTAAAACAATACCTGAGTCTAAGATGAAACATGGCAATGACAGCTTGAACTGTGCTGTCATTGCCAAGTGCAGAGGCACAGTAGACTGCGCTTTCATGGGTACAGGAGCCAGTGCGAAGCTCCGCCCCCTTATAGAATTGGTGGTGCCAAAGAGCGTATACGTAATCATGCTCATTGCGCTTCTTACTTATTGATGATGAGAGAAGTGTTCTAATTGGGTGTGCAATGAGTGTGATTATGTATACGCTCTTTTGCACTGCCGATTCAGTAAGGGGGTGGAGCTTCGCACTGGCTCCTGTACCCGTGAAAGCGTAGTCTAGTTTGCCTCTGTACATGGCAATGACAGCACAGTTCAAGCTGTCATTGCCATGTTTCATCTTAGACTCAGGTATCGTTTTAGGTGCTTCATTTTTATTTATAACTTTAGTTTTCCTTTAAAGCAAAACACAGCACTATTCGAACATAACGTATAAGAAAATACATTTTGTGCTTCAAAAAACTATGACACGGTAAAGCATATACATCAGATTTTTTCCCCTTAAAACAGAAGTCCCAAATTATATCATGACTGCTAATTCTTATGGGTGTCCTGTGAAAGCCATGAATTTGTTATACTAATACTGCTAAAGCAGAGGTCTGGCAAAGTCTTGTCTGGTTTTCTCTCACTGCACAGTAGAATCCAGGTCTACATGAGTTATAAAATGATTTTCTTCATGCATTTCAAATGTAAGGATTCTTGAAATGAACCATTTTACCTATGAAAAACATCAGTTTAGTAGAGGTAACAGGTTTCAGTTTACATATTTTTGGCATAAGCCAAATAATATTCATAACAATGTAAAATCTACAAACCAATCAGTCGTTGTCTTACTCTTTAACATTGCTTTGCAGTTGGCAATTAGCATGGCTCATCCATTAAGAAAAAAGATTTAATCGCCTAATGCCCCTAGCACTACCCCTACCATTGAAAGGCCCCTCTTAGATGATTTTTTTAAACATTTCTTTACTAAACATTGAGAATCTGTGTAGGTTAGTGCCTGTAGCTTTCTCTTTATATAGTATGATGATTTGTAAAATAAATCATTCTTATATTTGTATATGCAGAAAATAATGCCTTAAGCAGGAGGCCCCAAAATTGTGCATTTGTCTTATGCTTACGCATTCTCTTTAGCCAGTCTTGGCTGTAATAGACTGTGGACTGATTCTAGGAAGGCTAACAATGATGAAACCCACTCACTGTCAGAGCATGCTGGTAAAGCAAGGATGGGGTTAATTATCTCAATCCTCCCCTTGGCCAATCTGCTCACACCAGAGGAGTTTTTTGGGGAAGAGTTAGCCCCACGTGCTGCCAAAGTATTTTGGTTTTGTGTGTGCTAGGTAATGTTTGCTAGTTTGGGGTTATTGGATTTTCTGGTATTTTGGACTTTAGGCTTTGTTCTCTGACTACCCATTTTTCCTCCCCCTTGTTGGTTCCTGTTTGACTCTGGTTTTTGATCTTTGTTTGTCTGACCCTGCAATTGGTGTTCTCCCGGGTTTATAGTGTAAGTGGCTCCCTCCACTTCCCTGAGCCTCCCCTGCCACTCCAGTGAATCCTCACACTGTAATCATTAACGGTAGTCAGTCGCGATCCTTCCTTGGCGCCGACAGCTAAAGTGCAGTTGTGTCTGTAGTGCCTTGGCGATGTCAGAGGGGAATTCCCCAAAACTCACTGCTGTCTCCTGGGTTTCCCAGCTACCCCTGAAGTCTGGCGCTGCTGCTCCCAGCAGTAGCATGGCATGGAACAAGTTGTTTGTTCCATGCCATGCCCGAAGAAGAGACCTAAGTAGTCTCGAAAGCTTGCATTTACCATCTATTTAGTTAGCCAATAAAAGGTATAACCTATACTCAACTCGTCTCTGCTCCCAGCTGTTAAAGCCATCCTTAGTCAAAGTTATAACCAGTGACTTCCTGCTGCCACCAATCTTAGTAGGAATTACAACTCCCAGCAGCCCCTGCACCACTGGTCATTAAAGGTAACAGCTACAACCAGTTACTCCTTTCTGCCACCAATCTTAATAGAAACTACAACTCCCAGCAGCCCCTGCACTACTGGTTATTAAAGACAGCAGCTATAATTTGTTCCCCTTTGCTGCCATTTGGATCCTCATTTATTGTATTTGCACCATTACTCTACGTTGCCCATTTTGGGCTCAAGGCTAATTATTACTTTGTCTCTTAAGGTTGCACCTACATACTAACACTTACCTTCATAAAAGTGATGGTGGCACTGTAGAAAATGCTCAAAAGGAACAAAGCTATAAATGAGGCAGCCATGGTCCAAAGACTTTCATCCTCTCCATCACTGCTACATTTCATATCAATGTAGTCTATAATATCTGCAGTGTAAAAGATCCAGAATAAAATGCTTAGAATTAATATTAAAAAGAAGTATTTTTTTTTGTATTGACACATTTTCAGTTCCAATTCTTGGCTTAGTTATGCTGTTTTTAAGAAGGAGGAGAGTTTTGTGTTTTGTATCAACTTGATACTGAAAGGTGATATCAATTGTCCTGGTGTATTGGAGAAAACTTCCTATATTTCTTTCTGCACAAAAAATGGTCAAATGTTAACTCCTCTTCTGATGTTAGAGAAAGACTATTATCCCTAAAGAAAGTTTCCTTCAATCTGAAATAAAATAGAGATCAGCTTGAAGGTCTATGAGGAAGCTGTTTTTTCCCCATAGAGACACTTTGGGAATCATGATGTGATATATGCAGTTCATCACATGACTTATAAAGGGATCTTTTCTGCATCAGACAATGGGAAAATTAGTCTTGCTGGCTGCATCTTATTCACCTACAACGTCTACAACAAAAGGGCCATAAATAGCAATGAACTGATCTGTGATGCACTTTCATTTATAAAGATGTAGCTTGGCTGACTTTGTTTTTTAAAACTTTGTGATTGGATTACGGTAACATTGCAAAATTGAAACACAGGTTAAGATAACTCTAGATAAGACAGTGAATTTACATGCAGTCCCATGGAATAACTATTGTTAAAACCTTTAAAAAAACTGTATAAAATCAGCTCTACTTCATCTGTAGATATAGTGTAATTCTGTTCTTCTACACATTCCAACAACCCAGAGGCACACTTGCATTCTAAAATATTTTAAGTTCTGTTTGTGTCAATTTTGCCCTATGTAGTAAAACAACATGCATTTTTGAAGGAAAGAGAAAAGATCGGCGTCTAGTTCATTATAATAATAACATCGATTAGCAAACTGGACTTCTATAGCATTTTAGTCCAAAGGCAGAGGCTGATGACCATGTATAACCATTTACTATACTGGTTCTAAACTAGCTAGCTTTTGTTAAAGCTAAAGCTTTTAAACCTCAATCACATAACAATTAACCCATAAGGTCACAACACAAAAAAAACTAGAGGGAAATTGCGAGATGGCAACTGGGTCAGTGGTACATAAGAAAGTTCTTCATAAATGGAACATATTTTTAATACATGAAAGGTTATTAAAGTAAAACTTGACATCAGCACACCATGTTTAAAATAAACTGTCTGTCTCTCTAGAAAGAAAGAGTATTTCTAGATATTACAATTATTATGTGAATTCAATGGTGACATTCAAGGTAATATTCCAAATGTCATTTCTGTGGTCAAGAAGGAAAACATTCTCTTCTTGCATGATACACATATTTGCAGGTCAGCTGAAAGTTTGTTTTGCTTTTTACTAGATCAAAAAGTTAAATTTAACAAAGGTTTAAGTCAGTGGTTCTTAACCGGGGTTCGATCGAACCCTAGGGGTTCGGTGAGTCAGTCTCAGGGGTTCGGCGGAGCCTCCGCCACAGAGGTCAATGCACACCCGACTCATTATGTAAATTCATTCATCCATTAAAGAAGGGTTCGGTGAACGTCTTCGAAGGGTTCGGTGGGTTCGGTACTGCAAACAAGGTTAAGAACCACTGGTTTAAGTTAATGAATCTGTGTGCTTATGTCAGTCAGTGTATGCCAGCCATAGTTACTAAGCTACCTTTATTGCCCTAATTATTCCACTTTACAACCACTGCATAAAATATTGTGTATTTCAGAGGGAAGAGTAACATAGTAACATAGTAACATAGTTTATAAGGCTGAAAAAAGACTCAAGTCCATCCAGTTCAGCCTGTTTTTCTGCAATGTTGATAGCCAGTTTTTCTGCAATGTTGAGTAAGCAATATAATTTTATGGTTTTATTGTATTAAGCCCAGTTCTCCTTGATACTTTTTATTAATTTGGATTGAATCACCAATGCTTTAACATGTTTATGTGTAGAAGGTTAAATGCTGACATTCAAATTTCTGTTTATTAATCTATAACTGGTTTCTGTTGTTTAAAACCAAATCATTTTCTGTCTGTAATTCTCTCTCACTGTTTCTTCTAGAAATTACACAACAACTTTTTTCAAGGACACAAGCTTGAGACCTCTAGTCTGCCCAGAACCTCCTTGAAATATTCATGCTCAACATCATCTTGGGCACAAAATAATTGCCCGAATTATGGATCTTTCTTCCATGAATTCTCAAGGAAAACAAAAATGATGTGAGTAATATCTCACTGCTGAGATATAAGTATAACAGTTTTCTGACAGAAGTCTACAATGTGCCACCTCTTCCTTAACTGTTTTCAGGGCTTGAAGACCTTGGCCAGACCCCTGTCCTGCTGCTATACAATTTGCATTAAGATTTAGGTTATTCTTCAAAGACAGAGCTGTCGATACCTTAAACATCATAGAAACATACTGATGTGACAAAGCCTTGAGTGAACTTAAGACACACTGGGGCTCAGCTGATGTGATGTTATTGGTTCTATTTTTAACCTGTGACTTACCTATATCCTTTGATTAACTTATACCATTTTGTGAAAATAAACAGCATGGTGATATCTTAAGTATGCTTTATTTTCATAGGTATTCTAATGGCTGGGTTGCATCATGTACTGCAGTTGCATTGCATTCTCTCCTGTAGCTAAGCTGAATGTACCTAATTGTACAGATAAATCTGCTAATGGTATTGTACGATGAATACAGTATTGATGTGCAAAGAACCAAACCTTTGCAAAGATAAATATTTTTAGTCATTTTTTGTGGTAAGCTAATCCATTTTCTTATTATACCACCAAATTATAAAGTTGGAAAACTATATATTTTATTAATTTTAAGACGGTTATATATCCCTAAAGCCAAGTCACCTTAATAACATAAGGGCCTACTGTTAGTCGAAAAATGAAGGGATGAGGTGTGTTGAACTTGAGAAAAATCAGCCCTTGGGTCTGAAGGACTGTATTATCTCTAATGAAGTAAAGGAAGAAAGAAGAGGGAAGCAGAGGGAAGAAGCAAAGAAAGTATTAATTCTCTGTAGTTAGTCTAAGATTAGGTCATTAGCTGAAGCTGGATAAAGTGAGGTTCAGTTGAAGAAAATGTTGGAATTAAAAATTATACAGGTACCGTGTTTCCCCAAAAGTAAGACAGCGTCTTATTTTCTTTTCACCCCAGAAAGTAAGACGATGTCTTACTTTCGGGGATGTCTTACATAGGAGCCGCTGTGCGCC